>JAWNNM010002936.1:0-38165 GCA_035044965.1 Lordiphosa andalusiaca | reverse complement strand
AAAACCGGCCAGATCGGATGACTATAGCATGTAGGTGCCATAAGAATGATAGATGGAAAAACTAGTTTTAGTGAGAAAAAGTTTTGGTTTTCAAAGAAAACGCCTTCTAACTTTGTATTTCTTAGTTTGCTATGCTTTCCCATGATTCCACCAAGTTTGCCTTGAAATCGGACATCTATATAGTATAGCTGTCATACAAAAGAAGAGTCAGAAAAGTAGTCCTATTGGGAAGAACTTTTTTGTTTTCAATGGAAATGTCCGTCAAATTGGTTAGAAAACGTGCTGCAAGGGTACACAAGCTTAAGCCGGGCCGAAGTTAACTTTCCTTTATAATTTTCATATCATTTTGACCATGAAGCGAAAGGGAAGTAGAGAAAATGAGAAGATGAAACAAGACAAATTGTGTAACATTTCGAAACCCAAAAAAAAGCTGAGTGAAGTGCAAATTGTGTAGAAAGGATTAGCCTATAATTTTCAATATATTTGGTTTACCTTGTGACCAACTGACATTATAAAATATCAATGTGATCTTAACATGCTGATTTTAAATGCTCGAAAATATCAGATTTATTCAGTTTGATTTTTTTTAACAGTCCATTTTCAAGTGTATGATATCGGATTTTTATTGATATATAGGAAAATATAATAGCCCCAGATCATATTATTATGTTTGTCTTTGCAAGTCTAATCTCAAATTTACTAAGATCCACCTGTGACTGTTCACTTCCAAAAACAGATTTGTATAGTTCACAAAAATCAACTCGGATCGTCTCCACTTCTTTTATAAAATGAAGAAAGGGCTTAATTTTTTACCGTTATATAATTTATTTATTTAAGTTTTACAATTAACTAGCCAACAATCACACGGCGACGCCTATTCCTGTTGTTTGTGTTTTGGCCAGTGGCGCTTGCTCGATTGGGATTTACACGCAGACGGCGTACATTCCGATATTGCAAATTGCTGACATATACAATCCTCGGATTTGATCCTGTTCTGCGTGTGGTTGTTGTTGTGGCTGCCGTGGTAGTTGTGGTGGTTGCCGCTTCTGTGGTGGAAGTTGTCGTCGTTGCGCAATCCACATGGTCAACATTTGCCGCGTCGGAACAGTCGGTACAATCGGTGGTGACGGTGGGGGAGCAGGCGACAGCATCACTACTTCTCACAAAGCAGGTGGCCAAAATGATGGCACAGCAGACGATAGTTGTACTGGCTTTCATGTTCTACAGATGATTGACAGATGTTATAAAATTTGGCAAACTTTCATTGCTTTTATACGCATACGATTTTATTTGCTTAAGGCTTTCAGGGACTATTGGCATATTTTCTCAGCTGTTTTGGAAGTGTTATTCACCGAATAATTTGCTTTATTTCATTTGATTTCTTTTTGACAATTTAAAAAAAAGTTGCCCTTCAATTGATGTTGAATTAAATGTTCACTTTTGACGGAGTTACTATATTAATACAAGATATACATATGTATATTTATATTGAAATGCATTTTATAGTACAAGAAACATATTACAATAATGATGCACAATACACATTAAAACAATAAAGAAATAAACTTTGTAAATGAAATCTCAATTGATAAGGATCCCAAAATATTAAACAGGAACACCAATTTTTGGTCTGGGATATACATATGCACACCACAGCTGAACCACCGTAGTGCTCAATTCTCAACGTAGAATGCAATATCTTCCGCATACCCCCAAAGCCGGTTCCGCCGGCTGTCCAAAAACAAATGAATTGACGTCTTAACGTTGTCCGTCATTGTCCATACGCGACGTATGGTTGAGTTACTCTAAAGAACCCGGTCATTTTAGCTAGCAAAATTTTCAGTCATTTTGAGGAAATAGTCACCTTAATGCATATATTTTCAGGGATGCAAACCGGTTCGAGCTGAACCGGTTTTGAACCGAACCGAACCGCTTATTCCCGCTGGTGAACCGAACCGCAAACCGAACCGGCTTCCTTTCAGACCTTCTGAACCGAACCGAAAACCACAAATAAAAACGGTTCGGTTCGGATCAGTTCTCTGACGAGTTTTAACGGGAATTGCTTTCCTCTAGCCAATGATTCTGATTAATTAGGAAATTTGAATCGTTTCCCGAAGATAATTTTCAAACATTTCGTTCGACCCTCTACATATTTAGCGTTGTCGGATCGATATAACTTTTAAGGATCGATATAACTTCTGCAATTTCCCGCCTATCTCTTAAATTACCTGTCATCAATCTAAATTTGTTTATTCATTAGACAATATTTTACATTTTCTGTGGTACTTCTTAACCATAATTCAATCTTAATCTGCCAATAAATAAGGGCATTCCTTCAGGAACTGATAGACGAGTCCTGGGAATCCGACATAATAATCTATGCAGATTGCTCTAAGGATTTTAAAGATATTTGAATGGATTATAGGAATCAAATTTCAAAAATGATCGAATAGCCACTTCACCGAAATCATATTTTATGTGCCTTTGGGAACCACTGAACCGAACCGAAACCGCGGTTCATTTAACTCCAGAAACCATGTTATGAACCGAACCGGCGGTTTAGAAACTGTGCGAACCACTGAACCGAACCAGTACTTATTTTCGAGTGGTTTGCATCCCTGATGTAAATACACTTTATGTGGTCGGAGATGGCTTCTTCTGGCTGTTACATACTTTTGCACAAACTTATAATACTCTGTGCACCTACGGTACAGAGTATAAAAACCAATAGAGGACTGTTAGCTTCGGCTCCCTCGAAGTGTATATACCATTGCAGCTCGAATGATTTGCACAAATAAGCAAAGGTTTTAAATGAGTAACATACAAAAGGTTTAATTTTGCTTTGACAAAGATAGTTGAGTGATTTCCAAAGTTGACCAACAGATGACACCTCTACTATGATCATTCGGCTGGGCAGCTTTAATTAAAATTGGGCGAAACTGTGCTGAAGCAGATAATTAATAACTGGCATGTTTAAAGACGCCAACAATTTAATACAAAAAGTTTTTCTCACTTTTTTGATTGATTGTGCCTATATCAGCTATATGCCATGATCATCTGATGCTTAGAACTGACGGAGGAGTTAGCATAGAAACAGATATTCCGACGGGCACGGCTAAATCAACTCAGATCTGCAGCACTGTTTTGCATGTTGTTGAATTGACTGCTCCTGCTTTTTTCTGAAGCATACGTTTAGGCGAAAGCAGGAAATGAAAAAGAAATCGTTTACATAATACATAATAATCTACTGGACTTGCAATTTTTAATTCTCATTATACATTTTTCAAATTCATATTTAAATCATGAAAATTTGCTTATAGTCTGCTTAAATTCGATACCATTTTTTTTTTTTAATTTCTCCAATGTGCTAGGCCACTAATTGACAAAAGCTGACAGATTTGAAAGCGACCTCTCAAAGCTAAATAGATTTGATGCGTACGGGTTTTCTTCTTAATAATCTAATGGCCAACATAGTTCTTTCCATTTTACATTTAAAACCTTTTCTAGTTTAGATCATAGTTCCAAAGTTAATACGAAAATATGAATAGTTTTCTGGTGAATCAAATGACAAATACACAGCCCCAAAGAGGCCAGAGTTGAGCTTCTCTTAATTTCTTGGCTTGTGTGCGTCGAACTTTTTGCACAAGAGAAAGGGCTCTACAGTTTAAAGCCCAATATTCAAGCGGCAGAGATTTCGAATAGCTTTTTCACAGCTGGCGCCAACAACTGGTAAAGGTGACCGGGAGAAAAAGTTTTTAGGGAAAACAAGAAAGTCGGTCAAGCCCGACTATAACATACTCTGTACCAACGAAATTATACGCTTAGCAAAAATTTTGATGCTGCAGTAGCAGCTGAAAGCAGCGCTGCTAGTGCGCTGTAGAAGCGAAGAGTCTTTTGATCATAACTCGACAACTGTTCATCCGATCTTCGCCATTTCTTTGACGGATCGATAGGTTGTCTTGATTACTATATGTTTTGAGGGAACAAACCATCTATCTTTAAAGCTGTGGGAGATTTGACGTTTTTTCTAAATTGAGGGGGCGGGAGGGTGCATGGTCAAAATTTAAAATAAACTTTATCTGCCTGCAGACATAAGAATCATATGTCCCATACATGTCAAACCTATATCTCTTACCATCTCTGAGATATGTGCGTTAATACGGACAGACAGACGGATATGACGGACATGACTCGGCTGTTGATCCTGATCAAGAATATACTCGGAGGATAACTAGACTTGAAGTTATAGTCTACTTTAAGGAACAATAAACGCCATTACCACCATTACCTTGTGGGCAATACTACAATAGCCACGTGGATAAGACTTTGACCCGAGTTGCATGATGCAACAATAAAAGTAGGGTGCTTGCAGTGTGCGGCCTTAGCAAAGTTTTTAATACGTTTAGTGTTTCGCGTACTCTTAAAGTGTGTGTTTTGACTTGCTAAAGCTCAGTACTTAAAAAAAAAAATAAAGCGCCTTACCATCTTTGTTGTATCATGCCTAGTAGTAAGTTAATTTTGACACGTTTTTCTATTATTCTTTCATTCACTCGGCTCGTAGAGTTTACAAGTTAAAGTTCACATAAATCGGCTCAAAAAAAATAGTATACTTTTTTAGGGACTGATTTTTTAGGGGCTGCAGTTGTAGTGTCTGTTGGTGCTGCCGTCGTAGTCGGACAATCCGAATTGGCCATGTTGGCGGCGTCCGTACAGTCCGTGCAGCCATCTGCAGCTGGAGTTTGGGTTCCTGTGCAGGCGGATCCTTCGCTTCTAACGAAGCAAATGGCCAAAATGGCAAAACTCAAGATAATAGTGGATATTCTCATTTCGCTTCAACTCCAAATGGTTCGATGTAAAATTATGTTCGCCTCCTTCTATTATAGCGATTTCGCTTCTTTTAAATACTTTACTGCTGTGTCAATATATTCAGTATTCAAAGCATAATTAACCATTTGTGTGTTTTGCTTTGCAATTAGCGGGAATTGTTAGAACGATTGCTTTCCATTTCAACTCAAGCAGCTCCAGTGTTTGCATTTTTTTTTAAGTTTCTTTTGCGTCATTTGAAAATAAATAGTTCCCAAAACTTCTATCAAAATTATTGCTACGCGGTTTTATTTTCAGTGGAATGTTGTAAAATAACAAGAAAGAAAGTCGGTCAAGCCCGACTATAACATACTCTGCACCAACGAAATTATACGCTCAGCATAAATTTTGATGTAGCTGAATGCAGCGCTGCTACTGCGCTGTAGAAGCGAACAGTCTTTTGATCATAACTCGACAACCGTTCATCCGATCTTCTCCATTTCTTTGACGGATCGTTAGGTTGTCTTGATTACTATATGTCTTGAGGGAACAAACCATCTATCTTTAAAGCTGTGGGAGATATGACGTTTTTTCTAAATTGAGGGGGCGGAAGGGTGCATGGTCAAAATTTAAAATAAACTTTATCTGCCTGCGGACATAAGAAGCATATGTCCCATACATGTCAAGCCTCTATCTCTTACCATCTCTGAGATATGTGCGTTCATACGGACAGACAGACGGATATGACGGACATGACTCGGCTGTTGATCCTGATCAAGAATATACTCGGAGGATAACTAGACTTGAAGTTATAGTCTACTTTAAGGAACAATAAACGCCATTACCACCATTACCTTGTGGGCAATACTACAATAGCCACGTGGATAAGACTTTGACCCGAGTTGCATGATGCAACAATAAAAGTAGGGTGCTTGCAGTGTGCGGCCTTAGCAAAGTTTTTAATACGTTTAGTGTTTCGCGTACTCTTAAAGTGCGTGTTTTGACTTGCTAAAGCTCAGTACTTAAAAAAAAAAATAAAGCGCCTTACCATCTTTGTTGTATCATGCCTAGTAGTAAGTTAATTTTGACACGTTTTTCTATTATTCTTTCATTCACTCGGCTCGTAGAGTTTACAAGTTAAAGTTCACATAAATCGGCTCAAAAAAAATAGTATACTTTTTTAGGGACTGATTTTATAGGGGCTGCAGTTGTAGTGTCTGTTGGTGCTGCCGTCGTAGTCGGACAATCCGAATTGGCCATGTTGGCGGCGTCCGTACAGTCCGTGCAGCCATCTGCAGCTGGAGTTTGGGTTCCTGTGCAGGCGAATCCTTCGCTTCTAACGAAGCAAATGGCCAAAATGGCAAAACTCAAGATAATCGTGGATATTCTCATTTCGCTTCAACTCGAAATAGTTCGATAATAAATGATATTCGCCTCCCCCTTTTATAGCGATTTCACTTCTTTAAAATACTTAACTGCTGTGTCTATATATTCGGTACTAAAAGCATAATTAACCATTTGTGTGTTTTGCTTTGCAATTAGCGGGAATTGTTAGAACGATTGCTTTCCATTACAAATCAAACACCAGGCCAATGCCACACCCGGACCCATCAGTCTTACAAACTAAAACAAGAAAGAAAGTCGGTCAAGCCCGACTATAACATACTCTGTACCAAGAAAATTTTTCTTTTGATCATAACTCGAAAACCGTTCATCCGATCTTCTTTATTCCTTTGGCGGATCGATAACTTATCCTAATAACTAAATATGTCCAGAAGGAACAAGCCATCTATCTTCAAAACTGTGGGAGATATGACGTTTTTTCTAAATTGCGGGGGCGGGAGGGGGCGTGGCCAAAATTGAAAATAAACTTGATCTGCCTGCAGACATTAGAAGCATATGTCCCATACATGTCAAACCTCTATCTCTTACCATCTCTGAGATCTGTGCGTTCATACGGACAGACAGACAGACGGACTGACGGACATGGCTATATCGACTCGGCTGTTGATGCTGATCAAGAATATATATACTTTATGGGGTCGGAGATGCTTCCTTCTGGATGTTACATACTTTTGCACAAACTTATAATACTCTATGTACCTACGGTACAGAGTATAATAAAGCAGTCCGCAATTCAGGCAGACCGCTGAGAACGTTGCCAAATTGAGCGATTCTAAGAGGACAGAATCAATTCTTGGAACTTTGTATACCACACTGCAGCTCGTAAAATTTAAATAAATTCGGTTTTAAATGATTATCATTCAAAAAGTTTGCTTTCCTTGTGAGTGATGTCCCAAGCTAACCGATAGATGGTGCCTCTACTTAAACAAGCACAAGAACAAAAAATGTTCCTCTTTTTGTGTTCTATTGGGCATTTAAATACTTGTAAAAGTTCCCGGGACACCGTGAATATCGTATAGCTGCCATACAATAAATGGGTTAGCAAACAAGTAGTTTCGAAATAAACAGCATTTACTTCAAATCGCTGTAACTCATAAACGGCGCAATTTAGACACATGGTGTTGAGGAAAAAAACTATTCCTCTGTTTGTGTTCTATTATGCGTTCCCGGGACACCCTGTATTCATTCGATTTTGATTCAATTGGGAAAAATTGTTCTGAAGCAGAAAATGTTCATTTGTTTTTGAATTTTTGAAGATGAATGTAACAAAATTATCATCCCAAATGTAGGCAACTTAAAAATTGTGGATCTGACTGTTTTTTAGGCCAAGGATGGCTAGAGGAGGTCTTGGTTTTTTTTTTGGGGATAAAAGGGGGACGGTGGAATTTTGCAAATCTGAAACAAACTTGATATGCGTACAGCATAAGTCTACCTTCATGCAAAAATTTGTGGCTCTATCTCTTATAGTCTCTGATATCGACGCGTTCATACAGACAGACAGACGGACAGACGGACATGGCGATATCGACTCGGCTGTTGATGCTGATCAAGAATATATATCTTTTATGGGGTCGGAAATGTTTCCTTCTCCCTGTTGCATACATTCGCACAACTTCATGATCCCCCTTTTCCCATTTTCAATGGGAACAGCGTATAAAAGGTTTTTCTCAGTAAAACTAGTTTATCAACCGATCGTTTCTACAATCAGGGAAAAATCGCACAGAAAAACCCTAACATAATCATATTTCCCACTTGAGAATTACAAGCGGTTGTATTTTTCCAAATTGACAGAAATAAATTGATCAATACTTTTCGGCAATTCAATAAATGTAGTATTTTAGCTATCTGCCAGCATTCGTAATGGCACAACTGGTTGGGTTTATACAAATAATTATATTTCGCTGTTTTCCATTACAATTAATTTCAATTACAATCAATTTCAATTACAATCAAAATTGAGAATAGGTTGGCAAAATTTTTACATGAAGAAGTTTTTAATTATTTCCAATATTAAGTTTAACCTTTACCAATATTAAATTTAAATTGTACATTCTTTAGATATACGAATAATCATGTTTAACGCTAAATCAATGGTGAAAATAGTGAAATTAAAGTGTAAATATTAAAATATCACGTCATTTTTCCCTGAGTCTATGGCAGCTATATGCCATGGCCTTCCGATTATTACAAAAATCTTGTTCAATTGTGTCCGTCCGTCTGTTTCTATGCCATCTCCTCCGTCAGTTGTAAGGTTATCTCAACCAAACTTTGCACGAAGACTTCTGGTCCAAATAAGCTGCACATTTGTTGAAACCGGCCGGATCGGATGACTATTACATATACGTAGCTACCATAGGAACGATCGGACGAAAAACTAGTTCTAGTGAGAAAAACTTATTTATTTTCAATGCAACCGTCTCCAAACTCCGTATTTTCTAAGTTTCTGTAAGCTTCTCCCCGATTCTGCCAAGTTTGTTTCTTTGTAAAGCTTACATAGAAAAGTAAGGTTAGAAAAATAGTCTTGGTGAAAATAACTCTTTTGTTTTCAATGTAAACCTCTTAAAAATGGCATATATTTTTTTTAAAGTCTTTCACACAATTCTTCAAAGTTTGGTCAAAATCGGATGACTATAGGAGATAATAGCTGTCATAGGAATGAACGGTCGAAAAATAAGTTCTAATAAGAACAGCTTATTTGTTTTAAATGGAATCGACTCCAATGTTCTTACATCTTCGCTTGTTAGGCTCTTGCATGATTCCACAAGGTTTGGCCGAAATCGGACAACTATTTATTTGGTATAGCTCCCGTTAAGAAGTAATTATCTAATCTACTACACAGAGCTATCTGTCACATAAACTTTAACTTTTCTCTATTTCTAATTTTAAAATCATTTATACATTTAATCAGGAGTTCATTATCAAAACCGGCCAGATCGGATGACTATAGCATGTAGGTGCCATAAGAATGATAGATGGAAAAACTAGTTTTAGTGAGAAAAAGTTTTGGTTTTCAAAGAAAACGCCTTCTAACTTTGTATTTCTTAGTTTGCTATGCTTTCCCATGATTCCACCAAGTTTGCCTTGAAATCGGACATCTATATAGTATAGCTGTCATACAAAAGAAGAGTCAGAAAAGTAGTCCTATTGGGAAGAACTTTTTTGTTTTCAATGGAAATGTCCGTCAAATTGGTTAGAAAACGTGCTGCAAGGGTACACAAGCTTAAGCCGGGCCGAAGTTAACTTTCCTTTATAATTTTCATATCATTTTGACCATGAAGCGAAAGGGAAGTAGAGAAAATGAGAAGATGAAACAAGACAAATTGTGTAACATTTCGAAACCCAAAAAAAAGCTGAGTGAAGTGCAAATTGTGTAGAAAGGATTAGCCTATAATTTTCAATATATTTGGTTTACCTTGTGACCAACTGACATTATAAAATATCAATGTGATCTTAACATGCTGATTTTAAATGCTCGAAAATATCAGATTTATTCAGTTTGATTTTTTTTAACAGTCCATTTTCAAGTGTATGATATCGGATTTTTATTGATATATAGGAAAATATAATAGCCCCAGATCATATTATTATGTTTGTCTTTGCAAGTCTAATCTCAAATTTACTAAGATCCACCTGTGACTGTTCACTTCCAAAAACAGATTTGTATAGTTCACAAAAATCAACTCGGATCGTCTCCACTTCTTTTATAAAATGAAGAAAGGGCTTAATTTTTTACCGTTATATAATTTATTTATTTAAGTTTTACAATTAACTAGCCAACAATCACACGGCGACGCCTATTCCTGTTGTTTGTGTTTTGGCCAGTGGCGCTTGCTCGATTGGGATTTACACGCAGACGGCGTACATTCCGATATTGCAAATTGCTGACATATACAATCCTCGGATTTGATCCTGTTCTGCGTGTGGTTGTTGTTGTGGCTGCCGTGGTAGTTGTGGTGGTTGCCGCTTCTGTGGTGGAAGTTGTCGTCGTTGCGCAATCCACATGGTCAACATTTGCCGCGTCGGAACAGTCGGTACAATCGGTGGTGACGGTGGGGGAGCAGGCGACAGCATCACTACTTCTCACAAAGCAGGTGGCCAAAATGATGGCACAGCAGACGATAGTTGTACTGGCTTTCATGTTCTACAGATGATTGACAGATGTTATAAAATTTGGCAAACTTTCATTGCTTTTATACGCATACGATTTTATTTGCTTAAGGCTTTCAGGGACTATTGGCATATTTTCTCAGCTGTTTTGGAAGTGTTATTCACCGAATAATTTGCTTTATTTGAAAATTTCCAAGAAATCAGCTTAGCTTGACGGCGATTCTTGTTCACAGAATTCCTTTACTTTTCAGTTATATAACCACTCATTAAACCAAAGAAAATTGCTATATTGTATTCCTCAAATCAACAAAAATCCGATAAGGTACACCTGAAAATTACGTGTCCGAAATATCAGTATCAACAAGTAAGGCAGCTGCAGTGGAGTGCAGTCAAAAAAAACACGCCAAAATCGCCCTAAAATTTCGAAATTCGCATTAAAAAAGGGGTCAAAGGGGCGATCCGCCGTATGTTTTAGAAAAACTATTTCTAAAAATAAGACTGACTTTCTGAAATTAAGAAAATATTAACTATAAGCTAGAAAATATTTTCTTAATTGTAGAGAAGCATTTTCTAGATTTTAGAGAAAAAAAAATATTCAACTATTTTAGACAGACACAAAGGAAAGGGAATGAGGGGGACTGGAGACAGTAGAGGAAGAGACTCCAACACTAACACTAACACAACACTAACTTATATGTTATTTTTATAGTATATTTTCTTTCTGTTGGTTCACTAAAGTTTCTTTCTGAAAATCACATTGTAATTAGTAATCATTGCTTTTGATTCTAACTTTACCTTGACTGGAACTTGAACTCGAGACCTCGGGGAAACTTCAACACGAAAGGTATCTTATCGCACTCGACTACCAAGCAAGCGCATGATTCACAGTAAAGAACGCAGTCGGATGCTAAGCACTCAGCTGCCTTTTTTTATGTTCCGAAAGCAGAAAATTCGAACTTGAGAAATACATGCGGTGTTTAATTATGTTTTTCTATATTTTAGGGAATAATTCTTGACAAGCCGAATATCAGTGCCCCGTTTATATTCCAAATGCACGGAATTCGTACCTAAGAATTACAAGGGGTGTCTTTTTAATATTTTTATATTTTTAGGCCGATTTTCTAGACTCGTTTTTTTATATTTTAGGGCGAATTTCTAAATGGCTTATCTTAATTTTAGAAATGTGCTTTCTTAAATTTCTTAAAATGGGAAATGGGGGATCATGAAGTTGTGCGAATGTATGTTACAGGCAGAAGAAAACATCTTTGACCCCACAAAGTATTTATATTCTTGATTAGCATCAATAGCAGATTCGATATAGCCAAATGAACGCGTCGATCTCAGACTATAAAAGATACGGCCACAAATTTGCCATACGCAGATCAAGGTTGTTTCAGATTTTTTAAAATCCCAAGACGCAACGTGAGAACGTGCCATTCACAGCCCAAAAAGCCACGCCGTGTGCTTGGATCGAACCCACAACCCTTGGCACAGCAGCGGGGTCACACACTACCAACTTTTAAGCTACTAAATATAGAAATCATTGTGGATTGTTCAATCGTGCCAGCCTTGTCATAGAAAGTATGTGACACCAACTTGACTTGGGTTTACATTGAAAAGTACTCATTCCTGTGACTCGTGATTTCTGTGACACGGCGTTCGACGCGTCGGGCGTTCGCATTGCGCTGTGACACCACGTTTTATGCTTGCTAAAAACATGCTTTTTACGCTTTAACAATTTCACTGGGGACTATTTTGTCATTTGAAGTCGTTGAAGTCAGTTCGCTGAAAAATCCTGTCTACTGATTGCAAAACTGGTCTCGGTTTAGCTCCTTCAGCTTTTGAATGTCGTGGAAAATGTGTTTGGCATTTTTTTTTTGCTTTGAAACACCTATGGAGGTCACACCGAGCATACATTTCCGGGTTTATGAGCCATTATGCGACAGAACACATATCAATTCAGCCGAAAAAAATCAAACCGTCAGCATCAGCAAGCCCGAAGATGCCCAAATTGGCATTTGAAGAGAGTTATTCCTTAGTGTATGGCAATTTATTGCAATTTAATCGTCATGTAGAAGCCAGATCAGTGGTCGAATTTGAACAGAAACCAATTAAGCATATTGCCCAAAGACCCCTCTGTTTTCAAAAATTTCCGTGCATTTATCTCAGCTTGATGGACAAAGATACAGGCGGCGGTTAATCCCAAAAAAAGAATTTAAATTAAGGGCAGGTCATCTATATTCATACACGAAAAGTTAATAGAAAATGTTAAGTCACGTGATCTAACATAGCCTTACGAATAATAATCAATTAAATTATAGTTAAAAATAGAGGAAAGTTAGTTTCGTCTTGGCCGAAGTTTCTATACGCTTGTAGGTCGATTTTCTAACTAAAACTACTTTTTGGACTATTTCTATATGTCCGAACTCAATCAAACATAGTGGAATCCTGCAAAAACCTAACAAACGAATTCCAGTCCAGTCGATTCCAGGGCCCTAATACTTCTATTCGGACTTTACTTTTCTATGGAAGCTATAGTACCTAGATGTCCGAACTGTACCATACTTTGTCGAATCATGCAAGAACCTAACAAACAATCATGTACTATGAAATTTGGAATCGATTTTATTGGAATCAAAAAATTGTTTCTTAATAGAACTTTTTTTCGACCGATCATTCGTACTTCAGCTAAATGCTATAGACATCAGATTTTTACAACACTAAGGGCCAATTTCTAATCTTACACATAAAGCTATCTGTCAAATAAACCTACAAATAGCAGATCAAAATCTATGTTTATCTGACACATAGCAGCTATGTAGAAGTTGTGAAATCGGCCCTTAGTAGAATATTGTGAGAGCATATCAAATATATAAATGCCAATTTGAAGGACATTTGAAAACATAGTTTTTCTAACTAGGACTTCTTTTCAGACTCTACTTTTCTATGACAGCATTACTATATAGATGTCAGATTTCAACCGAACGTGGTAAATAACATGGAAAAGCATGGCAAACTAAGAAATTCAAAGTTTGAAGGCATTTCCATTGAAAACAAGTTTCTTCGTAAAATTAGTTTTATACCGAACATTCCCATGACAGCTATTTATGCTTAAATCATCAAATCCGGCCGGTTCCTATAAATGTGCAGCGTATTTGTACTAAAAAAATTCGTGCAAAAAAAAACCCGCTGGGACATTATGTCAGCGAGCGCCATTACATGCACCCATTTGAATGAGATAGTTGATTGGCAGTTCTGGCAGTGTCAAACCTACTCCACAATGTACATTCATTCCGATTGTCTAAAAGGGGTTTAAGGTTGAGGTTTAAGAAAAATGTAAGATTAATAATTTCCTCAATGATTTATACATATATGTAAATACAACAGATTTTGAGGGATAAAAATCATTATTTTTAAAGCACTTGGATGATACTTCGATGTCAGAAGCTCGCTAAGAATGAAGATTCATGATCCAAGAGTGAAATTCCTGATCAGAGTAAGAATTTTTGATCACGTTTTATTAATCCAAGAGCTTTAATACTTGATTCAAGTACGAATCATTCTCAAATCAAGCAGAATAGTTCTTGAATCAAGTGTTAAACATACTTGAATACTCTTGAATCAAGAGCATACCGCTTACTCAAAAAACCGCGAATGTTCTTTCCAGTATTAAGAGCTCATCAAATTCAAGAGTAAGATCGTTTACTCATAAATCAAGAGCTGCACAGATTTCAATCGAACAACAATTTAAAATCAGTTGTTTGTCCATTTTTTTTAAAACTTGTTTCATGCCAATTTTATTGTCGAACTTTTAGCCGGCTCGAGAAATACACAACACCTTAAAGCAGCATCAGAAGAGTGCTCGTGGTGTGAGCCCTTAACAAAGTACTTCATGATGCAACAATAAAGGTTAGGCGGTGTCAGTGTGATGAGTACTTTTGCCAAAGTTCGCGCAGCACTGAACGTGAAGGTACTTTGCAGAGAACTCACACTGACGTGTCCTTATCTTTGTTGTTGTATCATGAGCGAGAGATTCGTCGCACAAAAGCTCAATACGCCTTACCTTCTCTGTTGTAACATTCAACAGTTTTTGCTTGTCATCTGACAGTCGAACAGCCGTCTCTCTATGCCAGCAATGCCAAAGCTGGTTGGGAATTCCAAAGCAACATGACTGCAAAAATCGATTGCGCTCTCCTCTCGAAAGCTTTCCCACATACTACTCTCCATGATACAACAATAAAGGTACGGCTGCGTCAGAGTGAGTTCTTTACAAAGTACATTCACGTTCAGTGCTGCGCGTATTTTTGAAGCGTAAGCTTTTAGCAAAAGAACACATCACACTAACTTTAACTCACCTTTATTGTTGAATCATTCTCCCCTCCCATAAAAAAAAAAAAAAAAACTGAGAGAGCGAGTTCTCTCAATTGTGCTTGCTCTGCTCTCTGTTTCTTTAGCTCACTCTCCTTGCCTAATAACACTTTACTGAGATCGAACTAAGCTCGATTTCAAGAACGAAATTAGCTCGATTTCAAGTGCGTTATTCTTGAAAATTCACGAACAAATATATATTGTTCGTCCTTAAGTTATTCGTTCTGCATTTATCTGGGTGCATTATCGTCCATAAGAAATATCAATAAATTGATCAAATATTGCGAACATTGTCGTTTTAAAACGGCAATTTCGTTTCAAGTGACATAGTTTCGATTCAAATTGTACTAGGCAAAATAATTAAGTCGCTAAGCCTTGTACAACACGTCGGATACTGTCACAGCCTTTTCCTTATTTCAACTTCCTTTAACCGAAAACAAACACACAGCTTTATTCAACAGAATATGTCGCTGGGTCGTGTGGCAGCTGTTCGAAAAGGTTCGTTACATGAGATAACAAAGAAGCCTAGTGTGGTGATAACGGCACCGCCCCTCGTCAAGAAGTCTAGCAAGAGCCGCTCGTTTCATTTTCGCTATCTGGAGCTGTGTCGCGCCAAAAATATTGCCCCTGTGTCCGATATTCGCTCCAAGTCGAGTGCGACCACGTTTCTGGAGCTGAATGGCGACAAATTGGGCGTAAATGACTGGCTGCTGCTCATCGAGGCATTACACTATGACTTGGTGCTCCAAACGCTGGTGATCCGTCTGCGGCGCACGCTGCCACAGAGTAAGTAATGGCCCGTGCGGGGATGCACGGTGAAACTAACGAGGTGTCTTTTCCAAAACCAGATAACATCGAATGCATCGATACTGAGAAGCGTGCCAGGCTCTTCAATCAGAGGCCAGTGGTCTATACTCGGTTTATATTCAACAGTCTGGTGCAAGCGATTGCCAATTGCGTGACTTTGAATAAAAATCTGAGTGTTCTCAAGCTAGAGGGTCTGCCACTTCGGGATAGCTACATTGAGAGCATTGCCAAGGTAATGAGGTCACATGCTCCTGCAAACAGTATTAATTGATCCTGCCTTTAGTCCTTGGCATCCAACGAATGCTTGGAGACGCTGAGCTTTCGAAAGTCGCCCATAGGTGACAAGGGCTGTGAGTTAGTCTGCAACACTGCAAAGTACCTGAACCGCATTGAGGTGTTCGATTTGTCCGAGTGCAGCCTTTCCGCGAAGGGGGCCGAGCACATCGCCGACATGATCAAGGTAAGGTCTTTGATTTGTTCCAAGAGGTTGAACTCGACGGTTGGACGTTTCTCCCTTAGATGCAAAAGATCAATCGGTTCTCGGAGGGTTGGGAAAAGTCGCTACGCTATCGCAGTGTGGACACTAATGCCATAGCCGGTCTGCGTACCATACACCTGGCTAATAACCCGGATATAGGAGATGAGGGCGTCAAGGTGATAGCGGAAGTGCTCAAAGAAGATGCTTGGATCAAAGGTAATTGGAAGGTAGTTTAGGTCAATTCCTCGTCCCTGTCTGATATTGGGTCTTACAGTGGTCGACATGGAGGGTTGTGGCATAACGGATCGTGGTGCTAACATTATAATGGATTGCCTGGACCTGAACAGTGCAATCACCGAGTTCAATGTTCGCAACAACGAAGGTATCAGCAAACTCCTGCTGCGCGACATCCGCGAACATCTGGGCAAGGCGGATGAGGAGAAGTTGGAGGAGCCGCAGTATGACCTCAGCTGCGTCAACGGACTGCAGAGCCTGCCCAAGAGCAAGAAGTACACAGTCTCCCAGTTGCTGAATCACACCAAGAACCTGGAGGAGCAGCTGTCCTTCGAGCGAACGTTGCGCAAGAAGGCCGAGAAGCTGAACGAAAAGCTCAGCCATCAGCTCATGTCCAGCGAGAGTAAGATGCCTTGCGAGAAGCTCGTGGATACGACAAATGTTCCTACTGGCTACGTAATAGTGCGGAACGAGTCTCTGCAGGACATTTTCAAGGAGTAAGTAGTGTCATTTGGAATGCGATTTGTTTCCACTTAATACCTCTGACAAAATCCCACAGCTCCCAGAACTATCGCCAGCCACACTTCAACCGTTTGGTCAACAGCGCTGTGAACAGTCCAGAGATAACGCCTCGCAGTGAAATGGGCACCTTGCGCAAGGATCAACAACCACACATGGTGTCTCCTGTGTCAGAGCCGCTTACGACCGTCCATGAGGAGGAAAGCCAGTCAGAGACGGAGATTGAAGCGGTGGATGAGCAACCACGCATATCGATGCAGGTGCGCAAGGTGCGCAGCGAAATGAAATATGTGGAGGTCAATGTGAAGGATAATACCAAGAATCGAGAGTCCAAGTCCGATCATGAGTTTGCCAACGAGCGTGACGTAAGTAAAGCATATTACTAATATTCAAAACAAGAAAGAAAGTCGGTCAAGCCCGACTATAACATACTCTGTACCAAGAAATTTTTATTGATCATAACTCGAAAACCGTTCATCCGATTTTCTTCATTCCTTTGGCGGATCGATAAGTTATCCTAATAACTAAATATGTCCAGAAGGAACAAGCCATCTATCTTCAAAACTGTGGGAGATATGACGTTTTTTCTAAATTGCGGGGGCGGGAGGGGGCGTGACCAAAATTGAAAATAAACTTGATCTGCCTGCAGACATTAGAAGCATATGTCCCATACATGTCAAACCTCTATCTCTTACCATCTCTGAGATCTGTGCGTTCATACGTACAGACAGACAGACAGGCGGACAGACGGACAGATAGACAGACGGACAGACGGACATGGCTATATCGACTCGGCTGTTGATGCTGATCAAGAATATATATACTTTATGGGGTCGGAGATGCTTCCTTCTGGATGTTACATACTTTTGCACAAACTTATAATACTCTATGTACCTACGGTACAGAGTAAATTATCGGTATACGAAGATAGCCATAGCTAAAATGTAGAAGTGTTGACATTTCTTAAAGTACAAATCAAACAAGAAAGTCGGTCAAGCCCGACTATAGCATACTCTGTACCAACGAAATAATACGCTCAGCATAATTTATGATGCTGCAGTAGCAGCTGAAAACAGCGCTGCTTCTGCGCTGCAGCAGCGAACAGTCTTTTGAGCAAAACTCGACAACCGTTCATTCGATCTTCACCACATCGATAAGTTATCCTTATTACTAAATATGTCCAGAAGAAACGACCCATCTATCTTTAAAACTGTGGGAGACATGACGTTTTTTCTAAATTGCGGAGGCGGCAGAGGGCGTGGCCCAAATTATAAATAAACTTGATCTTCCTGCAGACATAAGAAGCATATGTACCATACATGTCAAACCTATATCGCTTACCATCTCTGAGATCTGTGCGTTCATACGGACAGACAGACGGACGGACAGACAGACAGACAGACAGACAGACATGGCTATATCGGCTCGGCTGTTGATGCTGATCAAGAATACATATACTTTATAGGGTCGGAGTTGCTTCCTTCTATGTGTTACAAACATCTGGACAATTTCAATATACCCTTGCAAGGGTATAAAAACAGGGATTCCCATAGTTTTTATAATTTGCTTGGAATGGTCCTTAACGTTCTTAACGGCAATGTGTCATCTCACACACTGATTGTGCTCGAAAGTTGCCAGTTAAGGCTTTGCGACATATCTCTATATGTTAACTTATTATTTACTTTTCTGTGGGATTTATATTTGCTTGCATATATAATATACATATATAAAGAAAATACAGCAAATTCTTAAATGTTTAAAGTTGATTTCTTGTAACTGCTTACTACGGCTGCGCCTCAAATTGTTCCATGCTCATGATCTTCCTCATATAGCTTACACTCAGAAAAAAGTAGAACGAATAACTTAAGAACAATCGATCTGGAAAAAAAATTTATTCGTTCTTGAATTTTCAAGAAATTCACTCTTGCATTCAAGCTAAAGCTTGGAGATTTTAGGCGAGGGGAGTGAGGTACTGAAACTGAGAGAGGAGAGCAAGCATCATACTGTTTTGTATTTTATGGGAGAGTGGTGTGGGGAAGCTATCGAGCGGGGAGCTTGATGGATTGTTGCACTCATGTTGCTTTGGAATTCCCAACCAGTTATGGAATTGCTTGCATGGAGAGTCCTCTGTTCGACTGATAGTTCACAGACAAGTACTGACGCTGCTTTGAGGTGTGTATTCCCCTAGCCGACTAAAACTTGCAACATGGCTTACACAAAATGGAGAAAATCAACTGATTTTGAATTGTTGTATGAGTGGAATCTGTGAAGTTCTTACTCTTGAATCTGATGAGCTCTTGATAATAGGAAGAACATTCTCGGTTTTTGATCAAAGCAGTATGCTCTTGATTCAAGAATGAGCAATATTGAAAACGAGTATGTTTAGCAGTTGAGCCAAGAACTCTTGTGCTTGATTTGAGACTGATTCGTACTTGGATCAGGTATTAAAGTTCTTGGATCGAGAAAAACGGGATCAAAAATGCATACTTGGAATGGATACAAGAATTTCGCTCTTGGATCGAGAATTTTCACTCTTATCGAACTATTGATCTCGAAAATTCTTGATCCAAGTATGAAATTTTCTATTTTTTTTTTCTGAGTGTAGGTGCAAGTTTAGCGTATTGGCATACATGCGAGAAGCCAGTTTCAAGAATAATAGTATAGTATGGTGTATTTATTGAAAAAGACTTTGATCTTTTGCGCTGATTTTCTCATTCTTTGGCAAAAGTACCCCATAAAGTATATAAGTATATATATATCAAGAGCCGACTCGATATAGCCATGTCCGACTGTCTGTCCGTATGAGCGCAGAGATCTCAGAGACGGTAAGAGATAGAGCGACAAATGTTTGCATGAAGGTAGGTGTATACCGTAGGCAAATCAAGTTGGTCAGATCCACAATTTTCAAGCTAGAGCCTAGTTGTTTAATGTACATCAAGCAAGGCCTTATCTATGGAATGGAATGTCATATGATAGATAATTGTTCAACCTATAAAATAAGTGTTTGGAAATGGTGCTTGACCTTCTAGTTGCTTACTTATGGGTTATCAAATTTAAAATTTGTATAAAAAAAAACTATTTTATGGTACATAAAAAAAATTATTTTTAACAATTAAAGATATTCTGCTTTTAATTTTTAAGTTTTTATGCAGGAACCTTTACAGTTATAACTTTGTTTTTTTAAATTACAAAATAATTTTTAATTTAAAAAAATAATATCTTTCAATTAAATTTAAAAACAAATATCTTTCAATTATTATTTTAAAAATTTTACTGTAAAACAAATATGAATTTTTTTTTATTTCTTAAATTTTTATTTATTTAAATTAAACATAAAATCAAAACTCAAATTACTTTTTATCCAACCGGCTTATATAAAATATTTTTACATATATAGGGTCTATGGGTCTGTATGTATGTGTATACACATGCCTGGTCGGACATGGAAGCATGCCAGAAGCACTTATTTCACGATTATTACTCACACATGCGCATGAGAAATTCTGAAAACCGAAAAACTTTGGGCTTGTAGTTACTTCTGGACGATGATACGCGGCAGTCTTCAGATTTCAATCGAACTCAATTCCCCCCATATAACGTAGATTTTGGTTAGATAAAATCAGGTTTTCATAGCTACACCACTTAAGACATCAGCACATAAGCACATATTTGTCCGCTTGAATACACACATACGGTATGTAAATATTTACACACATATGTAAATATTTATTTACAAATATTAGTAGTCAATGTTTTGGTCACAAAGATTTTTGAGTTCAACTTTTGTTTTCAATTTTTTATAATAAACATTTTTTTATTTTTTTCCCTAAAAAAATAAAAATATTTTTTTTACAAATTTAATAAATATATATTATAATTACTTACTTATAATTATAATCGAAAAAAAATTGAAAATAACAATTTATCCGGATTTTAAATGGATAGCTCAAAACCTTTCATTCTGGTCCCTCCCACTTTCATTTAGGACATACAGCACAAAAATTTTTTTGGAAATACTCTTTCCATAAATGTAATTTTTAAATCTGTTTCATGTTTTCAAATTATTACCCAAAAAATAATAAAAGCTTTAAAATTTATTTTTTCAATTTTCTTAAAAAATTGTTCTTAAATTTCTTAAGAGAAGGTATATCCAAATAATCATAAAAATGTTTTTTTTTCTAAATGATCATCAATATTGTCACTTAAGTCTAATAAGCTTAACATTTCAGGGCTACATCTATTTTGCGCTCTTCTTCTTTCGCCGAACCGCGCGGTTTTTCTCTAGGTTTGGTTAGTTTTATTGACGTAAATTCCGATAGGGTAGACTAGGCCAGGCAATTTTCATCCATTAGGTAGAGAATTGAATACTTTCTCTATATAAAAAAACAATCCAGTCACTTTTTGATTTTTTTTTTAGTATGAGTCTCCCAAAGTTGAAAAATGGGTTAAATATGGAATATTTTAACCAGGGATGCAAACCAGTTCTGAACCGAACCGGTTTTGAACCGAACCGAACCGCTTATTCCAGCCGGTGAACCGAACCGCAACCCGAACCGGATTCCTTTCTGAATTGCTGAACCGAACCGAAAACCACAAATAAAAACGGTTCGGTTCGGTTCAGTTCTCTGACTGAAATCATGCCTAAAATCAACTAAGGTCATGACGTAGTAGGACATGTCAGAGTAAAATCCATGGCTAAAATTCATAAAAATTATGTCATGAATTCAGGACCAGCCCTTCATTTCTGAGCTGATTTAGGTATGATTCAGTTCTGGGCCTAACTTAAGGGATATGATAAATAGAATAATTAAGATGCATAGTACGTATTCTTTTCTAGCAATTCTCAATTTTCGAGAGTATTTATCTAGGAACTTATAGACGACTCCTGGATATCCGACATAATAAGCATTGGACATTCTTCTAAGGATTTTACAAATATTTAAATGGATTATAAGAATTAAATTTCAAAAGTGTTCGACAAGTCACATTACTACAACAATCATAATATCCCATAATGTGCCTTTGTGAACCACTGAACCGAACCGAAACCGCGGTTCAGCCAGCTCCAAACACCATGTAATGAACCGAACCGGCGGTTCAGAAACTGTATGAACCACTGAACCGAACCAGTCCTTACTTTCGAGTGGTTTGAATCCCAGATTTTAACATTTATTTAATATTTTTAAATTAAAGACAAACTTTTAACAAAATTCCAAAAAACGTAATGATCTTTGGTATAGTTTACCGACAATTCAATTCGAAAAAATGGTACGCTTTGTGAAAATATAACGGCCATAAATGTAATGCGATCTCAAATAAAAGTTCGGATCGGTTAATTTAAAATATTTCTCTATCATCTTCTCTGTCAAGGGCCTTAGTCAAAAAATGATTTTTGCGGCAGAACTCGGGCAGAGGCCCCACTGAGCGTTGTTAGTTAGGGCTAGAACGCCCAAATAGTGTTGCCTACTTTCAGGATGTCCCTTTAATAGCTGTTATAAAAACCGACTACTTTCTAAATCAAAAATTCCAAAACAAAATTGAAATCAAATGAACAGGGTATTTTGTGTAGTCTTTCTTGTTTTTCCATACGTACATCTTATAATTAAATTTTTTTATAAAATCCACATATTGATTCCGATCTCTATTTCAGTTCAAGCTCATTCCCATGGCGCAATTTGAGACTGGAATTGGCGACAGCGTTATGGTAAATCCAAACCAGGAGCGCAAGCGTCACGATGGCAGAGGTGATGGCAGCATGGGGTATAACTACCATGATGAAGTCATTAAAAAGGACGAGAGGGCCCAAGTACGCGGGAGTCCCCGCTATGGTGACGGTAGTGGAATTCGAAAAGTCAATATCAGTGACTCCATGTCGAAGAAGCGCACTGGCGGCTCGGGCGACGGTCATGTGGCGCAATACATGTCCGATTTAGAACGAAAGGCTGCCACCAACAAGCCCAGCAGGAAACGATACAAAGACAAAACCGTTGACCCGGGTGCAGGGAACCACAACTACCAGCGGGAAAGCAAGCATACCGAATCTTATAAGCAAGTGAATGACCTGCAAGTGGACACATACATGGCCAATTTCGACGAGGCGACCATAGAATCGACTGTCATCAATTCGGAGTCCGAAACAGAGATAACGGAAACCAACTTGCGTAGTCAGAATACCAGAGAGTATGCCTCCAAGAAGGTCTTTAAGCGTCGCACCAAGCACTCGGAAAATATTGTGATTAATGGTAGCGATGAGGGACACGAAGAGGATGAGGACGATGAGGAGCAAATGTCGCCCCGTTCCGCGTACCTGGAAATGCAGAAAAAAAAGCGAGAGCAGAATTTTTAGTATGCACATCAGCATCCTTAGCCTCATCTCCACTCTTCTTGCAGACTCCGCCAGGCATCACCCAACAATGTACTACCACACTCCCCCCCAACCCCTCAACACAATGGCGCAAAACTAAAGTTTGGTATGGAGAGCAAAATTTTAAGTTGTTTCTATTTGGAGCTGATGCGTTTTATGTGTGCACACAACAGATGCCCCTATGTTGGATTCTTTGATTTCCCGGGTTAATATAGTTCGTTAATCAAATTGATAACAACCAGCAGCCGCTGTTATACAAAAAAAAATGTAAATAAATTGAGTCAATAAATTGTCATGGTTATTATTAAACAGACCTACAAGAATACATTAAAGATTGACAATTTTTGCCCTCTACGAATGTGTTTTATTATGGTTTAAGTTTCGTTATAGGCCTGTGTCCATACATATGTTTATAATTATGGAATATTTAGTCTGTTGTGTCAATACATGTAGCGATTAGGTTATTTTGATCAATCAATTAGAGTTGGATAAGTAAATTTTTATTGGGTTCGCCGGCGTTGACCGAGCTCTTTAGCCGCCGAAGCCGTACAGAGTGCGTCCCTGGCGCTTCAAAGCGTAAACCACGTCCATGGCAGTCACAGTCTTGCGCTTGGCGTGCTCAGTATAAGTAACGGCATCACGAATCACGTTCTCCAAGAATACCTACGGATTCAAAGGTGTTAAGCCCACAATTCCAATGCCAAACAGAAACTCACCTTCAATACTCCACGAGTTTCCTCGTAGATCAATCCAGATATGCGCTTGACGCCGCCACGACGAGCCAAGCGGCGTATAGCTGGCTTGGTGATACCCTGGATGTTATCACGCAAAACCTTGCGATGACGCTTGGCGCCACCCTTGCCCAATCCTTTGCCACCCTTGCCGCGTCCAGTCATTTTGTTAGCTTTTTATAATTTGACGAATGACCTGCAAAAACAAAAACGCGCTAAGATGAATGCAAGCGACGCGACGCCATGTTGAAAATGCAGTCACAGTTGAGGAGGAAAGTACTCTTTGAAGCCATGCTCATTCATTAGGTTAATTGATAACAACAACAAACAAACAAAACAACTTTTGAAAATTACAATTTTTCCAATGTTTATCCACAATTTGTTTAGGTTTTCTATTATTTATTGAGAAATGTCGTCTTACCTTGCGAGTGAAAAATCTGTAATATAGTGAGACCATATACTGGAAGATGAAAAATCTCAATAAAACACTATGCAAATGAAAGGTATTTTGTTCCAGCTACAGTGTGTCCAAAAATTTAACATACAGCACCTTTGTGAAAACACTTGTTTCTCAATATCACACAACTAGGATACTAAAAACGAGCAGCCAAGCAGATCGATTTGTGGCATTTTTAAAATTATATCTTAAAAATTATAAAAAATAAAGCGAGAATTGAACATACCAAAAAGGGATAAAGTTGACCACTTGGATACCTTCACGGACATAAGCGAATCAATGAAATACACATACCTCCTACGTTCATGCTAGCCATCAGAGACCTGCAACAAGCCTCGAATTTTCGATCACTCTCGTTCATTTACTCGGCTTGCTTGTGATCGCCGCCCTTGTTCGACACACTCAAAACGATCACAAGCACATTGAGAACGAACGATCAAGCTCTTTGCGACGCACGAGTAATAGCAGAACAAGCTCGATAAAGCTTTTGTCGAATTTAGCATTTACGATCGCTGCCGGAACGCTGCTGGACGAGTACTAGCAAGCCTTACGCCAGCCACGGGCAAGCCTTTTCGATCAACACTCGCGCTTACTCGGCTTGTTGACGGCAAGCCTCCACAAGCCTTT
The DNA here is from genome assembly GCA_035044965.1 of Lordiphosa andalusiaca. Classification (NCBI taxonomy): domain Eukaryota; kingdom Metazoa; phylum Arthropoda; class Insecta; order Diptera; family Drosophilidae; genus Lordiphosa; species Lordiphosa andalusiaca. The sequence goes on along the minus strand of JAWNNM010002936.1, from coordinate 13,266 downwards.
TATGCAATTGTTGTGTTTCAAAAACTTAAGAACAACAAAATGCCACACGAAGGAAAGAGACAACCACGCGCAGAAGGAATATGCTATCTCTTTTTCTCTCGCAAGTTGTGGTTTTTTGGATGCTTGTATCGATTGTGTACAAGATTTGATCGTCACGACTCGCGGAAGATTTTTGACTTCGGCAATAAGTACTGGCGATCACTAGCGACCGAAGCTACGAGTAATCGTGAGAATGTGTACAGGGCTTGCTTACGCTTGCAAATACAATGATCCGTCAATACGCGAGCGCTTTTGTGTTTTATATTTTGCGTATACAAGCCGCGATCGCTGAGTTTACTTAGATCGCATTTGAAGCTTGGGTGAGCGAGTGCACTCGTGACGGCTCGTTGCAGTTCCCTGCTAGCCATATCACGGTTTTTTTTTTAAATCACGATGCTTCTTTGCCATCTATTACTACGTTTATGCTAGCAATATCATGCTGTCAAATAAAAAGCACGATATTTATGCAGTGAGATACCACCCATGTAAAAAACAATGGTTTTTCTCAAAAACCAGAGTCAAAATTCGTGAGTAGCAAATGCTTGTATTTTTTTGAAAAATCATGATCTGAAACCATGGTTTTTTGCAAGCATAAACGTTAGTATATATAAGAAATCATTGATTTTCTCAAAAAACCATAGTCAAAATTCGTTTGTAGCAAAAATCATGATTTTGTGTTTGTGGTGTACTTTTTGGAGAAAATCATGATCATTATAGTTTTTTGCAAGCATAAAAGTAGTAACAGTCATGTAATGCAGAGCAGCATATTTATCATCCAACAGCATGAGTGTTAAAAATTTGACCGTCCATAAATTTATCATGTTTGAAGCACTAACGCAGTTAATAATTCGACGAAACAAAAACTGTATAAAATTTGCACTGCAAATAGATATTAAGATATAAAAGAACATGAAATTATTTTTATAATGCTGAAAGAATATGTTTTTAGGACACATCTTAGTCCAGCAAGGCCTTTATAGTTCGTATCCCGATTTTAAGCCGATAAGGCGGTAGAGGACCAATGCACATCAATCATCTAAATTTTGTTTCACAAATTGTTTGAATTAACTCCACGGTGCCCCAGTAAATGCGAACAAGTTGGTACATTTTCAAAAATACTTTAGTATTTTTTTGTGCCATCGCTAGCCAGTCTCTATGCAGCCCTTTGAACTATCGCTGCGTTTGCCATCGCTAACGCCGCCCCATTGCTTAAAGAACGAGATTAAAAACCATTGGAAAAACTTATGATTAAGGACTTGAAATCGGTAAAATGTCAATCCAAAGCTAATTTCAAAAGTTTTGAGCAACGATGCGGATAAGTGCAATCGAATTCGAGAACCGCTGACAGTGGAAATCCCAATGGAAAAAGCGTGTGGCCAGCCGAATTGCTGCGACTTATGCAGCATACACATGTACACATACATACATATACATAGTATACATCGCTGTAGTGTGGCGTATTATCAGCTATAGTTAAATGTTATGAGCAATTAGTCCAAAAAGTGCAACAAGCAAACTGATTGCATCTGGAAACTCAGTGTCAAAATCTGAAAACTAAGTGAGAAAAAAGAAAGAACAACCTGCCCATCCAAATCCCCAGGAAAAACTCGTCCACCGCGCGATCTGCAGTTACGTATTCACTTGGGTGTTATTGTAAACTAGTTACACAGCAAAATAGCGCAATAACAATGTCCAAATACGAGTTTGTGCTTTATCTAACGTCTCAACTTATTCTGGGTATGTATTTTATACTTGACATTTTGTAGTATGTGTGTGTGCTTGTGAGCGGGTGCTGGCGCCTTAATTGTCGTCAATATTATTTACATTTTTATCAACCTTCACATCCCTGCCCACACTTTCTCCACACCAGCTCAGTTCGGCTTGTGCTTTGTAGTTTTGTTTACTTGTTACTATTTTACGCCTTACTTATTCCTTTACTATTCCACGTCCTAATCCTTCCCCAATACACTTCACGCCACAGGGTATCAAAAGAGTATATAAAGTATGCACAATTTGGATGTGTTGGAACCAGGGATTAGTATCGAAGGCAATAAATTTTACAGATAACTTTAATACATATAAAATTATTATGGAATCCTAAGTACTATTAAATATTGTTCAGAAACTAACAAATAGCATCTTTCAATCTCAATCATATGTTTCAATGTGTTCCTGAAAATAGTTTCTATTTGGAAGTAGGGCTTTATTTATATATAAAATCGTCAGACGATGAATCTCTGATAGTTTTATTTGCAAGTCTATGGCCAAGACCGATGGCTTGAAGTCAATCTAAACTATCTTAGCCGATAAATTGTTTGTAAGCTTATCAAAAATCTAAAGTCCATGGCGTTTGTTAACATTTAGTCGTTTTACGAAATTTAAATTATTCCTGAAAATCTTCTACTGCTTGCAATTTAAAACCATGGAATCAAACCGGTTCGGCTTCTGATACGGTGAACTTAAGTGTACTGCACTGTTTTGTTATTCGATTCCGCATTGGTACCTGCATTTTTTCTCGATATACCGTTTTGTAACGGTAAAATTTAAAGAAATGGCGTCCATTGCATTGGCATCCGTAACAAGTATCAGGCCTGTTCCCATTTCCGAGTGGAGTTAGAAAGTAAAACGATTGAAATTCCGAATCGTTTTCATTTTAGTGCTACCGTTTCCGGGTGATATATAAACCGAATTTCTTTTCGAATGAATGTACGAATCATTATCGAATTGATATTCAGCAATATGGTTGCCTTAACAATTTCAATCAACAATGCGCATGCGATGATGCGGAATTGCGAACAGCTCGGTTTTATTTCGATCGTTTTTTTTTTCATTTACAGATCTGATCTTATCTGAGGTACAAGATACAAAAAATAATTTGAATTCAAACTGTACGCTTGATATATCTATGGATACTTCAAAACCTCCACAATTATCGACATGTTCAAGTAAAAATAGTTGCAAGATGCAAAGAATCACCGTCGCCAAGAAAATTGTCATTGACTTTCCATTTCAATGACTCTTATTCGAATCTTTCAAAACCGAGAAACTTGATTGTTTTTCGGAATTAGGAACAGCTACCAATTTCGATTCCGCATGATCATCCGATATTCTCCATTTTGGCGGATCGATAAGTTATCCTGATAACTAAATATGTCTAGAAGGAACAAGCCATCTATCTTTAAAACTGTGAAAGATATGACGTTTTTGGCGTTTTGGGATGGTGAAAATTGAAAATATGCTAGATCTGCCTGCAGACATAAGAAGCATATGTCGTCCCATTAATGTCAAACCCGTATCTCTTACCATCTCTGAGATCTGTGCGTCCATACGGTCAGACAGACGGACATGTCTCGGCTGTTGATGCTGATCAAGAATATATGTATATACTTAATAGAGTCGGACGTGCTTCCTTCTGAATGTTACATACTTTTGCACAAACTTATAATACTCTATGTACCTTCGGTTTAGAGTATAAAAATAAAGCAAATGTGTCAATCCAACTTTACCTCTAAATAAAGTACTTCGAAAGAGGTATATGTAAAAGTGGCAGATGAAACAAACTAAAATATTTCGACTTTTGTTCCGCTTTAAATGTATGAGACGGTCATTTGTAACATCACGGAATTTCCCGTTTATGTATGATATATAAGTGCAAAAATAAATACACAACACCTTTTCTGTTCACTGCTTAGAGATAAGCATGGCATTCTAGTGAGGGTCTAAGAAAATACCACAGCAAACCATAATTTTAAAAGCCAAACGGCATAAGTGTTCTACAAAACTAAACGCTCGCTGTGTTGCCTTGGTGTTCAGGATCAGTGCTTAGTTTTCTGTAGGTCTTTTCGTTTCCAATAATATAATCGGTTATCGGGGATTCCAGTACAAAGAAAAATTTCAAATAACGATTCCGGTGCCGGGCTTTAATCGGCTATTTTTGGAATTTTGGTTCTGTTTCTAGTTTATGGTCAACTCCATAGTAGATTTAATTTTATTATAGGCTTTGTTTTTGGGGTTTCATTGGATTCTTCGATGGTATTTTCCGAAATAAACTTTATTGAAGAATGTTTTGGAATTATTGAATGATTCTAAAGTGCTAGTGTTTTTTTTTGTACTGTGTGGTTGGTGGAAGATATAGCAAGATTCAAAGTATGTGTGGTGCATAGTTATGGGCTAGTTAGTTTGAACGATTGCTTGAGCACCTTCCTCATTGAAACGTTGTTCTTCTCCAAGTGTTGGAATCTCAGACCTAATTGCGAATTCGCAAAAAAAAAATTAAAAAATTAACCACACTTTGCTTGAATTAGAGTCTGATCACAAATACCCTTGATCTCTACTGGCTCATTCTACAGATCTTTCAGTGGATAATCTAAATGACCTGTGATTTTCTTCATAAATGTTCATTCGGGTGATCATTTTTTTGCCCTAGCGATAGATATTCTTGCGATATGCTAACAAATTCAAAATTGTCGAAAAGTCAAAAAGTCCTTGGGCCTTCTGCCAAGGAAGTAGAATTAAGTCGGTTGGTAGCTCCCTGCTCTCGAGGCAGCGCTGTCTCAGCACCGACAGTATAAGCTCATCGTTTTGCTTCGGTGTGCCGCTGCGCTACTCGTTCGGATCTTGTTAGTTGCGTCGCTGCCACTGCCTATCCAGTGAGTGTTGTGCTGCCTTCAAGTTCGTGTCGTTTGGAACGCACCGATGTCTTAGACCTGCAGCCGACTGCTGGCACGACTGCGACTGCGATTGCGAGCTCTGATTTCAAGTTTTGGTGGAAAGTTCCCAGAAATGTGGGATGAATAATTAAATTTGTTCACTGGGCAACTAAATCCAAAATCCAATCAGGAAGATGAGGTCATCGAGGGATTACTCTTAGCCGAAATGAACTCCCAAATTTGAAATCCACAGGTTTAAATACGGAACGTCGGGGTCTTAAAACTGAAAACTTAATAATTAGTCGATCTTGCTCAACCAATAACAACCGTACCCCAGCAGTAACAAAACTATTCTACAGAGTATCACCGAATCGACTCCCGTCGCCTGCCAACTGCCTGGTCTGTATCTGTATCTGTGCCCGTGTGTGCACATACATATATGTATGTACATTTGTGCACGAGTATTTCTTTGAATGGATGTGAGCCGCATTAGAAACTTGTTGTATGGCTCTCAGGTTCTGGTTCGAGTTGCGGGGGCTTAAATCTCTGGCGAGCGGAGTGAACTCTCCTTGCTCGTGTGCGCGCGTTTTCCTCGCTGCTGTTGTAGCTGCTGTTTCCTTTTTCACCAACAAGCGCCACTTTAAACTCATCCCTTTGCTCGCTGTACAATGTGTATGCTTATGTATCTGCTTTACTACACAGCATACGCTAGTACATTGTACATACAGATCCGATTACCCCCAAAACAGTGGGGCAAGAGTTTATTTGATTGGTGTTAATTCGTGTGGCGAGCATTTTATTTGTATCTGTGTGATTCAAGTCAGTTTGCATTTGATCATAATGTGATTGTTCGAGTCACAGGGCAAATGAAACTGGGCCCACTATGCACTCGTATATCCGCACGGAGCTTGCAATGCCGCATTGGGGTTATGTGCCCTCTCAAAGGCTGGTGTGTGTGGCTAGTGGAGCTAATTTTGAACTAAAATGGGGTTGCATTCAATGGGAGCAGCCAGCTTGGTGATATGCGTTGAAAGTAAGTCGCCCACAAACAAGTGGGAATAAATGCGCCACAATGCTCTTTCCCAAAGTGGCAAGAAATATCCACAATATCTTGTATCCATTGAAAACCTATTAGAATTAAGAATTTGTACTGTAGGAAAGAACCACAAATAATTAAAAAAAAAAACAAATAAACAGATCAATAATTCTGGAATATTAACCATGCATTCCATATGAATTGAACGAAACTAAAACCGCCTTAATAAGCCAAGGAAGAAAACTTTAATGCGGCTCTAAATATTATAACTTAGAACGGTATGTAATCTGAATAGGAAACAGACAAGCAGCTTATGTCAGTTTTCTATAATAAAACCGTAGCCAAGATAAAGCTATGGCCCGGGTCAAAATACCCCATACCGAAAATAATTTCGGTTTGGTTTAAATAAATTCAAAATCCTTACCCACAACACAATACAAAAGTGACTCTGCTAACCAATAAGTGAAATCAATTCAAGTTTAAAAATTTGATCAGAGGGTGTTGATACATCAAACCATTTGCTCCAGCGGCCTTAAATCAATTTAATTTACATAAGAGGTAGAAAACATTAATTTTCATATTAGCGAATGAGTTTTTATTGGATTATTTGGATAATTGTAAAAATTCCTGAAATGAAATTTATTTGCTTACAAACTAAAGAAAAATATTGATGCACTTGCATATCATCCGATATGCTCCGTTTTGAAGTAATGTGATAAAAATTTAACTCATTATGTGCCATATGATTCGATTTTGTCAAGTTTAAAAAATGGCTATTTGCTTTGCTAAATAGTAGTAGAATTTAGAATTTGGTACAACAAATGACTTGGTTATATTCAGCAGACATAACATATGGGCCACAGAAAGGTAAGCTGCATTGTAAATACTTAACACTTTTTTATACCCTTGCAAAGGGTATAATAATTTTGCCCAGAAGTTTGCAACGCATAGAAATATTCATTTCCGACCCCAAAACCTATATATATTCTTGATCAGGGTGACGAGCTTAGTCGATTGAGCTTTGTTCGTCCGTCTGTCTGTCTGTTTCCACGCGAACTAGTCTCTCAGTTTAAAAAAGCTGAAAAATTGCACAGTCTTCTTTTTGCTGCACACTACTAATATTTCGGATCCGATCGGATCGGATGACTATATCTTATAGCTCCCATAGGAACAATCTTTTTTTTCTTTCCAAACTTTGTAATCATAGGTTTACTATGTTTTGTTTATAATTCTACCAAGTTTTATTAAAATCGGACAACTATATGGTATAGCTGCCATACAAAAGATAGGTCTTAAAAACAGTATTAGTTAGAAAAACTTTTTTGTTTTTAATGGTAGCATCCTGCAATTGTGTATTTGTTTGTTTTTACAAGCTTTCACATCATTTTGCAAATTTTTGGCCAAATCGGATGACTATTTCATATAGCTCCGGTTGAACAAGAAAGAAAGTCGGTCAAGCCCGACTATAGCATACTCTGTACCAACGAAATTCTACGCTCAGCATAAATTTCGATGCTGCAGTAGTAGCTGAAAGCAGCTCTGCTTCTGCGCTGCTGCAGCGAACAGTCTTTTGATCATAACTCGAAAACCGTTCATCCAATCTTCACCATGGCTGATCGATAAGTTATCCGTATTACTAAATATATCTAAAAGGAACAACCCCCCTATCTTTAAAACTGTAGGAGATATGACGTTTTTTCTAAATTGCGGGGGCGGCAGGGGGCGTGGCCAAAATTGAAAATAAACTTGATCTGCCTGCAGACATAAAAAGCATATGTCCCATACATGTCAAGCCTCTATCTCTTACCATCTCTGAGATCTGTGCGTTCATACGGACAGACAGACGGACAGACGGACATGGCTATATCGACTCGGCTGCTGATGCTGATCAAGAATATTTATACTTTATGGGGTCGGAGATGCTTCCTTCTGGATGTTACATACTTTTGCACAAACTTATAATACTCTATGTAACTGCGGTACAGAGTATACAAATGGGAAAAAGAGTATTTTTTGAAAATATTTAAGCGAGCACTTGCAAGGGTATAAAAACTTCGGCACAGACGAAGTTAGCTTAGCTTTCTCGTTTATCGTTCTTTTGCTTGTTATGCCCTTAACATAAAAAGGGTGTACAAAGTCGTGCAAATGTATGCAACAGGCAGCTCTTAACTCTCATCTTATCAGCTCAACTGTTTCGCTTATAACTCCGGTGTTTTTTGTCCGATCTGATTGTACTTTTCAGAATAGATAGATATTGGGCCTAGCTTGATGTATAGTAAACCACGAGGCTCTAACTTAAAATTGTGGATCTGACGGTTTTTTTGGTCTAGGATGGCTAGAAGAGGTCTTGGTATTTTGGGGATAAAAGGGGGTCGGGGTGGAATTTTCCAAATCTGAAACAAACTTGATCTGCGTACAGCATAAGTCTACTTTCATGCAAAAATGTTTGCAGTCTTTAATCGACTCATGCAGTGCCAAAAACAATCGTGCCACTGGTCATTTCGTATACTTATGCAAAGCACAGATCGCAAAAATCCAAGTGTTTTGACTGGCCGCGCAAAATGTGGCTGAAAGTTGTCATGATGGAAAAATTACCTTGTAGTTCCTTTGCTCTTATTTTTGGCGTTTTTGCTTCAATGCTCGACTCAAACGCATCAATTGAGTTCAATCGAGTTGGCCTGTGAAAGTTTTACTCGGTTGAAGCTGTTCGTAGAACAGCACGCTCAATTGGTCCAACTACATAAAGAACTTGCAAACTTTTGCTCTGGCGTCGATTTTGCCATATGATATATGCTTGGGGTTATCATAATGAACTCATTATTCATCGCCAGTCACAATACGTTGCCAAAATCTTTCATTTTTTTTTTTGCCGCTGAAGCAGCTGCCTTGCAAATGACGAAAAGAAATCCTTATGATGAGGCTTCCAAATAAAGTTCAATGAAGCATTGGCCGGTTCGATTTAGTACTAGTAACACCACCTTAAAAAACAACTTATTTGTACGGTTAATAGTTTTGATATCAAACCTTACTGTAGCACTGTAATTGTTCTATTCGATATGTACACAATCCAGATCTCCTGTTTTCAATTTCCCCCATTTACAAAATCGTTAATCTCTAGACTGCTCCAAAATATATGCAAATATCAACAACTTTCTTTTTTTTATTTCCTTCCATCTAAATAGCCTGCTACTGGCTGCAGTGCATCGATGGCGCTATTTTGCCCGATGCTCATCATAACATCCATTGCGAACACTACGATGAGAAGAATTGCAACTCACACAACGAGTGCACCTCCACCGTTGAGCACTGCCAGGTGGAGCCGGACAAGTTTCCCAGCTGCTATGTCTTGTGGACGGCCAACGAGGAGACGGGTAAGCACCATTGCTGGTACCCCAAATATGGCAGGAGTTTTTTTTTTTGATTGTTTCGCTTTCCGTTTCTGCAGGCGCTACGAAAATCAAGATGAAAGGATGCTTCACCGACATGCACGAATGCAATCAGACGGAGTGCGTGACCAGTTCGGAGCCCAGACAAGGGAACATACATTTCTGTTGCTGCAAGGGATCGCTGTGCAATTCGGAACAGAAGTATATACCAACCACAACGGAGGCAACCACGCGAGGTGGGTGTGTGCGGTGGGACTTGAGTTGGGGACCCAATTTTGGAATTTATATTTCGTTGCTCCGATTTTTGCGTCATCTTCAAGCTCCCTCCAACTGGGCGACCAACGTTTTTCGTGTTAACGAACTCTCAACGCGAGTGGCAGCCTCCACCATGTGTTGCAATTTCTGCCCTTCTGTGCACGTTCGTTTATTTCTCCATTTGTTTTTCTTCTCTGTGTTTTTTTTTATATTTTATTTGGGGTGATGCTGCCTTTGCCTTTGCATCTTTTGTGCTTTGCATTTTGTTGTTTTGTTCTTGGGTTTAGGTCTCCTTTTATCTCAAATGCAAAAAAGGGGGAACTGCAGAATTGGGGGCGAACTTTCGTTTTTTTTTTTTCCATTTTGTGCGTTTTGCCTTTTTGCAACCCTCAGTTGGCGCACACGATGCCCAACTACAGGTGCCACTTGAGATGTTGTTCACCTGTGGCAAGTGCTTAAAGCTCTCGCTCTCTCTTTAAAACATTAATGTACATATATCCACTTACCCTTTCCAGTGCCCAAGGAGAAGACGCAGGACAACAGCAACTTGGTGTACATTTACATTGGCACTTCGGTGTTTGCGGTCCTGGTGGTCATTCTGATTGTGGGCCTACTCTTCTATCGCCGCCGCAAGCAGGCTCACTTCAACGAGATACCCACACATGAGGCGGAAATCACAAACTCATCGCCGCTGCTTAGCAACCGTCCCATCCAGCTGTTGGAGCAGAAGGCCAGCGGACGCTTCGGCGATGTCTGGCAGGCCAAGCTGCATGGCCAGGATGTGGCCGTAAAAATCTTCCGCATGCAGGAGAAGGATTCGTGGACCACAGAGAACGAAATCTACAAGTTGCCCCGCATGCGACATCCCAATATTCTGGAGTTTTTGGGCGTAGAGAAGCATCCGGAAAAGCCGGAGTATTGGTTGATCTCGACTTACCAGCACAATGGCTCACTCTATGATTACCTTAAGTCGCATACAATTACCTGGGTAGAGTTGTGCCGCATAGCCGAGTCCATGGCGAATGGATTGGCGCATTTGCATGAGGAAATTCCGGCTACAAAGGCCGAAGGATTGAAGCCATCGATAGCGCATCGCGACTTCAAGTCGAAGAATGTCCTACTCAAGGGCGACTTGACCGCTTGCATAGCCGACTTTGGGCTGGCCATGATCTTTCAGCCTTTCAAACCGTGTGGTGATACCCATGGCCAAGTAGGCACGCGTCGCTATATGGCACCAGAGGTGCTCGAGGGTGCCATTAACTTCAATAGAGATGCATTTTTGCGCATCGATGTGTACGCCTGCGGTCTAGTGCTGTGGGAAATGGTATCGCGTTGCGACTTATTGGGACCTGTCGGCGAGTTTCAGCTGCCCTTTGAGGCCGAACTGGGTCAACGTCCCACGCTAGACGAGGTGCAGGAGAGCGTGGTGATGAAAAAGCTGCGTCCACGCTTACTCAACTCGTGGCGAGAGCATCCGGTAAGGCCCATTATTTAAATATATAAAAAATATGCATGCTAAATGTGTTATTTCTGTTTAAAGGGTCTAAGCATATTTTGCAACACCATGGAGGAGTGCTGGGACCACGATGCCGAGGCCCGTCTCAGCTCCTCCTGTGTGATGGAGCGATTTGCCCAGATGAACAAGTATCCGGCTACACAGCTGCTCATCAAGAATCACACCAATATTGATGACGCAAAAGAGTCTACAAACTGCTTATAGAAGCGGTACTAAATCACAGCCAAGCAGACGGGGGCTGTGATTTGCTCAATCGATCGATGATGTCTACCACAAATGCAGGCAGCTTTTTAACGTGTGTGTTGAATACATTTCAAAATGTATAGAGGACAGACGCAGCTGGTCTCTTGAAAAGGAAAGAAAGTGATTCGATGATCATTATGTTCGTTTGATTCCAACAACATATCACCGTTCCTTTGATTTCGCTAGTGTTTGCTTTCTAACACACCTTAAGAGACTTGCAGCGCCTGTTCTAATAGTTTTCTAGTTTTGTAATTTCATTGCAGCTATAATTGAATTCACATATACAGCCACGATTCTGAATTCGTTAGGACTTAGATCTAAGGCACGAGCTAAAGAGAACAAAAAGATAGATTTGGGAGTAGGCTCCACTGTGCAAGGTTCACTTTCTCGGTGTGTCGTAGGTAAGGACTCAGTTAAGGAACTGTAAATGCAACATCGAGGAAGTGGGTCTTTGATAGCCTAGTTATATGCATATTTTGATGTGTTAGTTAAGTCACACCACATACATTTCATTGACTGATATCCGTACATACTATTACGACCAGTTTTTATTTTCGTTTCCCTTTTTTCTTTAATTTTGTATAATGTAATTTTTGTGCAACTCCTTACCTTTGAAATTGCTGTCAAGCCAAGCCCTAAATATTTCTCGATAATATTAAGCCTAAAGTTAAATTTGATTCTAGTTTGACCATTTTATTATGTAGACGTAGACGTGTTTATTTCTGATTTATGTGTACTTTGATGTTGTATTTTGAATAAATTACTTTTTAACTTTTATTTTTGATCCCCTGTTTTATGATTTTCCCGTAGTGCCAATAACCCTCAGTCTAGAAATGTATAATTATATCTAGATATATGTAATTCTACTGAACAGTACAAGCAACACCTGAAGTTTTCAAATTGAAAGTTTCTTTTTAAAGAGAACGTAACATAGGCGCATATACGATTTATATATACAAAATCATATACTACACACGCAACACACAAACTTATATACATACATTCAAACACAAGCATAAGCACAGGCTGCTGCTGCAGGTCATTTGCCAGCACTAAATTAACAATAGAAAAGACAAATTAACACTACGAGTAAGTACACAGACGTTGAATATTGTTATTTCCCCTCTCAAACCACATGTCTAGTATATTGTAAGAGAGTATAGTGTAGAGGAATAGTTTAAAGAATTTGTCAAAGCTAAGAATTGGAATTTATTGGCACACACACACACACACACAGAGGCTGAGTGAGTGAACAAAAATCAACTGGTCAAAGTTGGGTGCGTCTGGGATTTTATCGGGAATTTATAGAAAGAAATGAAAACGCTGTTCAAATTCACTAAAGATGACCTATAAATGAATAGAACCAGTCCTAATTTATCATTATTAATAGAGCGAGCTCTGCACAAGCTCACATTAAATGATGTTAACGGTAGGCAATCACTTCTCTTGAATGTTGACATGAAACAACTCATTTTGAATTATTTTATTTCATTGGCTTCAAAGGCTTATTAAGCTGTCGTTTGATTCTAGTCATCACACTTTTGTTTAAATACTTGTGTTTTAGTTCTCGTTAACATTTTGCTCTCGTTTCATTTTCATACGATAAGTTTTTAAATTATTGAAAATGGAGAATAGATATTGTAATGATGTGTTTCTTAAAGACAGCCACTATCTGGAACAACAGCTGGAACAAACGTGTTTTGGCAAGTTTTGGGAGAGACGGAAGTTCCAGATGTAGTTGAGTCCAGCAGTTGCTTTAGTGTTTTCAATGCAAAAAAAATAATTGAATCGAATAGATTCGTTAATTTTCTTTAATTCAAAAACCCACAAAGAAATCAGTTGACGGTATTCTAACAAGAGATATAATAGATTGTACCAATATAACAGTTCCAATGATGGTTTAATTTAACGTGTTGCATTGGTGGAAGGAAAACTATGGGCAGTTTCTACTCTTCTCTTCTTATTTGGCCCGATATTTCAATCACAACTCGCCCCTGTCTTGTGCGAGCTGGCACCAGTTGGTCACACCAAGCGCCCCAAAGCGTCATACAAACCGATATCTCGCCACCCTTCGCTTAGATTAGAAAACCTTTTTTATGTTTAGTGTGCTGTTGAACAGGGCTTACATTAAGAGCTTCAGTT
>JAWNNM010002935.1:0-30167 GCA_035044965.1 Lordiphosa andalusiaca | reverse complement strand
AATAAGATGGCAGGGCTTAAAGTAAAGAACTGGTTTTAAAAAGTAGCTTAAAAGGCTTAAAATATTATAATGGAAATAGTTTTAAAGAAATGGAAGCGCAAATCAAATTAAAATTCAGTCATGGCCGGTCAGAGATTTTCTCTCTTTCGCAAAATACGGCGGTCAGAATGAGGAGAAGAAAGAGCGGTTGAAAATTGGGAAATATCAATGAGAAGAAAAACCAAAGAAAAATGTGGTCTTCAGTTAAATTCCTTTTAAATTGCGCCCTGCGTTTTATCACTCTACTGACTTCACTGCACATGCAAATATACTTTTATTTCACGCTGGAGGGAATGAGAGTCTTTGGCAAGCACTTGATTTGAAATACCTTGCGTTCTGCTGCCGCTTCAAAAGAAAGTTCTTTACAGCCTATGTTAGAAAGTCGGCATTTTCAGATGTAAATATCTCTCACTTATCTGAGTGAAAGATACTCGCTTTCCCATGAATTTCTCATACACAATCGAACCATATAGGGAGCTTTCGGCTGAGGGATATTTGGCCTACTTCAAGGCTTGACTGTCTGACCGAGTGTATTACAACTGAACACAGTAAACAGAGCAGTAATAGAAGCGGAACAAAAGCAAAAGCATTGTAACAATTGGGGATCCACGGAGCAAATGAGAACTGATTGCACTAAGTGTTTCAAGTGCAACGGCATGGGACATAAGCCACGAAATTGTACAAAGAATAATTGTATTATCCAACCAAGTTAATGACATAAAGGAAAAGGAGCTTTAAATAATCAAAACGTATCGTGTTTGATTGACACTGGAGCAGACGTTTCCCTTATGCGAATGAATATGTATCAGCAGAAGTTTGGTAAATATTTACTGCAAAAAAGTTTTACTAAATTACATGGACTTGGAAACGTAGCGACTACTGCTCTAGGTACATGGTAGGCAGAAGTGGAAGTGGATGGACTTCGAACCCGACATAAATTTCTTGTGGTCCCACATAACTTCTTTTCGATTTTATAAAGTCGTATATCGTCACTGTGAAAAATGGGAAGTGTACTTTTGCGGAGGGAAGTAACAAAGTTAAACAACTCGACTGCAATGTTAACAACGTGGTGAGTGAAAATCTGAAAAACAAAGCACCGAAATACAAAGCAGCAGAAAACAGCTAGTTGACGACTATAAACCACCCAAAATGCGGCTTAGTTGTGCTGTAGGAATGACAACTATCCCTAATGGTAGAAGAATTCCTTTCAAAGAACAAGAACAAAGCTTTTTTCAAGCGGTGCAGCTGAATTAGCTCAACTGTTTCGCTTAAAACTCCGGTGTTTTTTGTCCGATCTGATTGTAATTTTCAGAATAGATAGATATTGGGCCTAGCTTGATGTATACTAAACCACGAGGCTCTAACTTGAAAATTGTGGATCTGACGGCTATTTAGGTCTAGGATTTCTAGAGGAGGTCTAGGTTTTTTGGCGATAAAAGGTGGACGGGGTGGAATTTTTAAAATCTGAAACAAACTTGATCAGCGTACAGCATAAATCTACCTTCTAGCTTGTCTCTTATAGTCTCTGAGATCGACGCGTTCATACAGACAGACAGACAGACGGACAGACGGACATGGCTATATCGACTCGGCTGTTCATGCTGATCAAGAATATATATCCTTTATGGGGTCGGAAAATTTTCCTTCTCCCTGTTACATACATTCGCACAACTTCATGATCCCCCTTTTCCCATTTTCAATGGGATCAGGGTATAAAAAGAAACTAATTCAGTTAAAACAAAATAAATTCTTCAATTACATACTCAATTCTGAAAAATAAAATTAGAATTAATCACTCTCTGATGAGTCTTTAGTGTTTGTTGTCGTAGGCCGGCTTTCTTTAAAAAAAAATTGGTCCAATGATTGCTGAACATTTTTTTATTTCAACGTAAAATACATTTCCTTGTAGCATTTCCTTGTACATTTCCTTGTCCTTCCTTCGTAGCTACCGCCTGGGAAACTTTAAGACTCCTTTCGCTGTCGGGATCGTTTTTTAATAAAATATCCATACCTTCGTCAATCAAACACATCGCTTTGGAAATCTGTTTGGAGGTTAAATTTGGTTCTTTTGAGATTAAAATTGAACGGTCACAGTCATCTTCTTCATTAGCAATTTGCAATTCCTGTTGCAATAGTTCTTCATTGGAGAATTCTTGGTTGTGCGAGTTTAGCAATTCATTTATGTCAGTCTCCTCTATACGTTAGAAATTTCATGACGAACAGCTGGTGTATCATCAACTTCTAAAGTGCATTTTCGCTGGCCACATTCGGGCCATATTTTGCGTCAAACACCATTCATGCAAGATGGTTCAACCTCTTTCCACGAATCGGATATAGTTTTTATGGCTTTCATAATGTTGAACTTTTCCAAAACTCTAGCATGGTAGGTTTATATTGTCCATCAGTCTCACTTATAAGAAGTTGAAAGGTTCGTCGAAGGTAATAGCTTTTAAAAGTTGATATTACTCCCTGATCCATGGGCTGAATAACTGATATCGTATTAGGCGGAAAAAATACATATTTTACGTTTTCTGACAACTCATCAATGTAAACTGGGTGGCCAGGAGCATTGTCTACTAATTTAGTAGTACTAAACCAAAGCCTTGAAGCTTAAGTTTTCCTTGTTGCAATAAGCTTTAATTTCTGGAATAGCACACGTTGAAACCCAGTTTTGAAATAAAGATGCTGTCATCCATGCTTTCTTGTTTGCACGCCAATGGACAGGAAGAAGATTCTTTGAGCAACCTTTCATAGCTCTTGGGTTTTCTGATTGATAAATAAGAAATAGTTTAAATTTAAAAAAATCACCATTTGCATTACCACCAAGAAGAAGAGTCAGTCTATCCTTGCTAGCTTTAAATTCTGACGCCGATTTTTCTGTTTTAGATATAAAACTTCTGTGAGGTAGACGTTTCCAAAATAATCCAGTCTCGTCACTTATTTCGGCTCATAGCCATTAGACTGGCCCTTCTTTATACTTTTTTTTTCCGATTTCAAAATACCGGGCTGGAAAAGTTTCGTTTTGGTCCCAATAGAAAATGGAAACAAATTTGGCCCCGATCGGACAACGTTTGATGGACGCGCCCTCGGCCTAAAGATCGAAAAATTACAATATATGAGAAATAAATCGTAATAAAATAAGCGTAATTTAAATTCGGCCCTGCCCGACTTCGAAATACCCGTTACTAAAGGCAATTAGTGTTTCATAACCTCATGCGGCTCAGATAAGTATGCAACGTTTATTTTACTCTGCCATTTATTATCCGAACTTTATGAAAATGTGAGATTGTACATACTGGACATACTGCAAAATCTGAGCTCGATAGCCCACAAATGGTAGGAGATATTCAATATTTTGAAATTGGAAAATTTGAAAAAAAACTTGATCTATTTACAGACAATATTAGCTTACATCTAAAGTCTCTGAGATCTAGGTGTTCATACAGACGGACGGACAGACGGACGCACAGACGGACATGGCTATATCGACTCGGCTATTGATGCTGATGAAGAATATATATACTTTATGATATCGGAGATGCATCCTTCTGCCTGTTACATACATTTGCACGACTGTAGTATACCCTTTTTACTCTACGAGTACTCTAAGTAAAAACTGCCTAGGCCTCAATAGCCGTAAGGTTTTTCGGACTTAATTTAAGAGAGCGAATTCATCTCCTGGTATTTTATTCACTTTGCCCCAGCTGATCGATCGATTACAGTGAGAATGCGAACGGAAATTTTTTATAAAATAAAGCATATTTAGGAGAGGAGGCTACTAGAAATTGGAGAATCCGTCCCACCACCGATTAAAATTGCCGCAACAAGCGAGTGCTCCTTCAAGGCGGTCAAACCCATATTTGCTCGAGTGCTTGCAACATTTTGTTGCACGTTGTATGCTACACAATCCCAATGAGCTTCGTACACACATTGCTAGCATGCTTCGGAAAAATAAGTATAAGTTATCACACTGACTGCTAGTTCTAAGAATAGGCCTAGTAGGCATCGAGCAGTAACGCAGCTGCATGTAAGTTCCAGGAAAAATAGTCGAGGCTTGGCCGATACCGTTACAGCTTCAGTTCCTGGAATGGACTACCAATACAGTCGTTACCGCTGCTACGAAGGATTCTTAGAACTCGCCAAAATTACAACAATGCCCGCGCCGTGGCAGAGCTTAGCCCTAACCGCTGTCGCTAAGGATTCTAGGAACCAGCCGAAAATCTGCAACGCAAGTTCCTAGAAGAGACCGATGCTGTCGCTGCCGCAGTTACCGAGCTTTGCTGGATAGGTTAAGATTAGCATATTCCTCAGTCTAAAATAAAGAGCTCAAGAGCACAGACGTGCTTAATAAAAAGGAGCGGGCGTTGTGGAACACCCGGCACGAGCGAAGTTCTTTACGAATTTGATTTAAAATTACTTTACTTGCCAAAGAATATAGAGAAGTTTTGTTTTTGTATGGTTACATCCAGATGAATTTAATTTTATGTGTGGGTACATTCAGATGATTTTAATTTTAGTAAAGAAATACAAATAAAAATTATTTACGCATCATCAATAGTTTTAATAACAGATACAATCGGCTTATGGTAACTAAAATAACAGGCAAATGTTTGTGACTGTATGTCATAAATGAATCGTGAAAAAACTGCATGAATTGTTGTACCATCTTTTGTTGTTGAATGGAGAGGATTGCTGTTTATTGTCAAAGCAAACTTTTCAAAAAGAAATATTTTGAGGGGCTTGGATTTTTCATCAGCAAAATTAATATTAAAGTCCCCTGCTAAAACAAGTGGGATTTTATGAAAACCGCGTCCAATTAGAGCAGATCCCTCTTTTGAATATTCTACAATAGCTTCTTGTATGAACAACATTATGTCACGAATTTTTGTGCTCGGAGATATATAAATTGCGACAATTACTATTTCAGTATTCTTAGACCATTTAATAGGTGCTATACAAATGTCTCCCACTGTAAATCGTCGGGTCAAGAAGTCCATATCGTTGTTTGTAATGGAACCAAAATTAATATTACAACCACGGTTTCGGTAAATAACAACACCTTCTGCACGAACTTCTGATCTTTTAAAATGAACAGCGCAGTCAAAATTTGGGATATTTCATTATATCATTATATGGTTCGAACCTTGGTTCAGCGCATGCTTTATATAGTTTTAGTTTATATATGTAGTAATCGACCTAAAAACGACTCAAATCTTAAGAAATAGAGGCTTATATGGGTGGGGGAATTTAAAGGCGATTCTGAATATTTTTATAGATTTTTGTTTTAAACTTCCCTGCCGATTGATCGACTCAGCCTTCCAAAACCGTCCAGATAACAGACAACGCTAGGCAGGAGTTCAAAATTTTTCATGTCTATAATTTTTCTTGAACCGAACAGAAATTTTACGTTCGGAACAGGATCAGGTTCAGCCATTATACCTAAAGAGGTTTGGTTCGAGGTTCGGCTTAAGGTTCGGTTCACACTAAAATGAAAATCGGAATTCCGGGCTTTAACCGGTTCGGTTCAAAACCGGTTTGCAGCCCAGTTTAAAATACAACATTCAATATTCAAAGTTTTTGTAAACTTTATAATTCACAACAAATGACTATTTTTTACCCGCAAGATTAACTTTAAACGCTTTCGTGTTTTTTGGAAGAAAGTTTTAAGTCATTTTTCCACCAAAGCCTGTCGCATACACCACATGATAGCCCAAATATATTATTTTTAAACTTTTTCTGGAATTCCAAGTGACTCTTTGAGTGTTTGTGAGCATTGTTATAAGGGCTTTCAGGAAATTCAGCCTCGCAATTATTGGCTGGTGCGGTATGACGGCTTAGCTGATCGAAATTAGATCATCGGTTACCCAAATTTTTAATTAGTCTCTTTTGAGGTTCCACTCCATCTGATTTGACAAGTTTTGTGGAGAATTTCCACGTCCGGCGTAAAATGCATACCTCGCAGATGTAAATGAATAAAATATGTGGATTCATTTGCTCGAAAGTGACAAAATATTACACGATCGTCCGTAATGTAGAAATGCACGCAAGTGTTTTGGTTAAATGCTTTCGAGAAAATAAAAAGAGAGTCAACATCTACATATTCGTGTTTACTGAAAAGAATGATCCTTGCATTCTCAGGGTATCCGCAAGTGTTTATGATCGGTGATTCATGCAGTTCTCGTTTAAGATCCGAAGGTGTTATTTGTAGCTCCAAAATCCTTATTAGGTAAAGGTAAAATACTTACTAGGTAAACAAACAGTTTCCGTCACCTGGTATGTCTTGCGCGTTATGCAAAGCGGCAACAGGTTTATCACATGACAGACTTTCCGCATAAATTGGAACAGGCCCGTTTTAAACAGATTCAATATTCTCTTGGCCTGTTTTCATACCTTCGACTGGTTCATTGACTTGCTTATTTTTTAGTTTTCTCTGAACTTCTTACAGTACTTCCGTTTGTTTTGCCTTTTAGCAATTTTTGGCCTTCCGTGTTTCTGCAGTTGATGAAGATGTAATCGTTTTATATATTCCGCTTGGCGCCTGCGTCTCTTTTGCTTCTTAATTTCATCTTTAAGGACGCGAGCAGATTCGATATTTAAGTCCGGATCGGACAATGGAATGAGATTAAACATTATTTTTATTTTGTTTGTTGTGCTTCAAAGGAAATCACACGTAATTCAAAACTTGATCTCTTGGCAGCCACTCTTCAATTAATATTTTTAACAGAAAATGTTGCCACCCAGTCGGACTTTTCATCATGAAAAAGGTACTTTCTCATGCTTACTTGTCACGTGATAAGGCATGCCAAAACCTGAGCCTCCGCTCCATTTTGCAATGGAAACGCCGAAAAACTCAGGGGTTTCAACCGTTTCCGTTTAGGTGACGTTATCAGCCTTCGTGTTCGTTACTTTCTTAGTACTCCAGATGTACTTACTTTGTGTATCGTTGGTGGGAAAACATGACACGTTCGCTGACAAACCCCTGAGTTTTTCATGTTTTCGAATAAAATTTCAGACCTTTAGCATTACAAATACCTGAGAAAATAACGTGTGAGTTTTCCATGCTATTTTAAGTACTAATTTCTTGCAAAACAAAATCATGTACTGACTATTTGAGTGAAATATTATGCCACTAGATCAACGGCTGGCAAGAAACACAATCACATTATGGCATTGGAATGTGTGCGCCTCAACAGCAGGCTGTCTCTCTCTGACACTCAGTGATGATTGAAGTTGAGAGCAGGACAACACCTTATTCATTTTCTTTTGCAACGAGCTTATTCTGTCTGTGTGAAGCATGGGAACACATGATGCAAAGTCCGAGCATCTGGGCAATTCACTCAAACTCACTAACAAACAATTTAAACAAAAGCTTTTTAAAAGTTTTTACATCTCGCTCGCACATATTTGTCAACACACAATAAGAGAGAGCTTTTACAGAAGAGCTTCTACGAACTTGCAGAAGTCAATCTTCACTGCTTCTCAGAGAGAGAGACAGACATTTTATTCTATCGTCTCTATTTGGCCGAACCCATGATACAACAATAAAGGTAAGGCGGCGTCAGTGTGATGAGTACTTTGTCAAAAGCTTACGCTTCAAGAGTACGCACAGCACTGAACGTGAAGGTACTTTGCAGAGAACTCACACTGCCGCCGCCTTACCTTTATTGTTGTATCATGGCCAGGCCTGTAGTTATTTCATTATGATTTACCGTACGAGTTGTAGAAGAGCATAAAAGAAAAACTTGCCGTACATACAAGAAAATACTTCGGTGTGGTGTTGTTTTGTGGTGGAAGTGTATTACTTACTCATACCGCAATTTTGATAAGTGTACTTAAAGTCAAAAAAACAGCACCGCACGCAATTCTCTAGTACACAGAGTATATTAGTTTTGTTCAATAAGAATGCACCAGCCAGAAGGAAGCATCTCCGACCCCATAAAGCATGTATTCTTGATCAGCATCAACAGCCGAGTCGATAAAGGCAAGGCCTCTCCGCTGTCTGTTTTTCCGTATGAAAGGACAGATCTCAGAGGTGGTAAGCGATAGAGGTTTGACATCTATGGGACAAAAACTTATTATACTTGCAGGCAGATCAAGTTTGTTTTAAATTTTCGCCGCCCCAGCAATATCAGAAAAACGTCATATTTCCCACAATTTTATAGATAAGAGGTTCGTTCCTCTGGACATTTTAGTAATCAGTATTATTTATCGATTCGCCAAAGGAATGGTGAATATCGGATGAGCGACAGCCAACTTATAGGGAAAACAGACATTTATGATGGGCAGCACTTAGCACAAAATAAAACCTTCTGTGGTGAATGAAAATTTTGGAAGGTGCAGACTATGATATAGTCGGGTTTGACGAGCTTTCTTACTTGTTTTTATAAATCCATTCCAAAAGCTGCTAAAAATTCACCCATTAAGATCAAAAATAAATTGTTCGCTTCATAAATTGAAGAACATAAAGTATAGCAATAGCTTTTAAATAAAACATTTAACTGTTCGACAAAGCGTTACAAAGCGTTCTCAAACTTTGAAGCAACTTGTTTTTGTCCCGTTAGATTTTCTATTGCATAATATCTAGCAACTTTAAAATAGATTGTTACAGTGCTGTCATTATAACTAAATGTGTTCAGCTGAGCGGAAGAGCTACGGAAAGTTCGCGAACTAATCAAATTACTGCTGGGAAAAATCAAGCAAATAAAGTTTTGCAAAAAAGCAAAAGCAACTTAATCTAACAAGAAAAAAAGTCGGTCAAGCCCGACTATATCATACTCTGTACCAACACAATTACACACTCATCAAACATTTTGACGATGCAGCAAATACTGAAAGCAGCGCTGCTACTGCGCTGCGGCTGCGAGCAGTCTTTTGATCATAACTCGACAACCGCTCATTCTAGAAGTTACGAACCATATATCTTTCAAACTGTGGGAGATACGACGTTTTTGGCAAATTACGTGGTCCCCCTCCCGCCACCTTCAGAATATATTTACTTTATGGGGTCGGAGATGCTTCCTTCTGGCTGTTACAATCTTTTCCACAAACTTAATATACTCCATGTACCTCTGGCACAGAGTATAACAATCGCAAAACTTTTGTTATTTTCCAAACTAAATTTATTCGTATATGTGCTTACAGTAATATACTAAAGCACTGCTTCATCTTAAGAAGGTAAATAAAGAAATGTAGAAAAAAGGTGTGCAGCTGTTGTATAAAACAAGTGTACTACGGTGTAATGAAAGCAATCAGCGCTTGTTGAAAGACCTGGAGCAAGTAACTGTTCATGAATCTTGCAACATATACGGACTCCAGAATATTTGTAAGTATGGTGAAAATTGTTTTATTTATCCGATCGACTCGAAACTCTTTTTAAAAGCAAAGTATGCGAAATAATTGGACACGTGTTTTCCCGATTTCGGAAAATTCCAGAATTAATGTTCAAATGTCACGTGCGATATCGCAACGAGAGCGTAAGTTAAAGTCGGCCCTGCCCGACTTCTAAATACACGTTACTCAAGGCAATTAGTGTTTAACAACCTCATGCGGCTCAGATAAGTATGCAACGTTTTTTAACTCTGCCATTTATTATCCTATCTTTATGCAAGTTTGTGAGATTGTAGATATTGGCCACAAACACAATGCTGCAATCTGAGCTCGATATCTTAAAACTTGTAGGAGATAATCAATTTTTGTTTTTATTGTGGGGTCGGGAGCGAGCGTGACCAAAATTTGAAACAGACTTAATCTGCCTGCAGACAATACTAGCTTATATCTAAAATTTGGTTGCTCTAGCTCTTCTTGTCTCTGAGATCTAGGTGTTCATACAGACGGACGGACGGACGGACAGACGGACATGGCTATATCGACTCGGCTGTTGATGCTGATGAACAATATATATTAGAGTGGGTCAATTTGTATTGGCTTCAAAAAATGCACCAAGCGGTTGTCAAAATCGTAAACTACGATGAATTCTAAGAAGGTTTGCCCAAGAAACCATGGGTCCAAAATCAAAATCGAGCTTCCAGTTTTTTAGAGGAAGTTCTTCGTCACATAATGAGCTAACATTAAGATAAACAAGTTAGAAAGCCGATCAAGACCGTCTATTATACACTCTGTTCCTCCCAAAGATTGTGTTAAGGTGTGTGAAGTGCCGCTAATCGTCGTTGCGGACGCTACCACCAAGCATCATTTTTGGTTTCCTTATAACTCGACTACCGTTCATCCGATCTTTTCCAATCCTTTGGCGAATCGGTAAATAGTCCTGATTACTAAATATGTCCACGAGGTACGAACCATTTATCTTCGAAACTGTGGGAGATATGACGTTTTTTCTAAATTGCGGGCGGGGGAGGGGGCGTGTCAAAAACTCTCACTGATTGAGCATAGACTGCTTTGGGAATAAACAGAGGTGAGATATCTTTTCGGTTCCATTTATCATGGTGTCCTATGCTAACAGGGTTTTCCTGCCTGCCTATTAAGTGGGGACACTTTTTGGGAGCTCTGAAATAACCTAATAACGACTCCGACTCGGATTTTTATTTGCCGGTCCGGCCAGCTATGCCCTGATTCACAGCCTGTTGTGGTCAGAGTCGATATTAGAGCCAGAGAACTGCATGCGGTGCTGTTTTTTTGACTTTAAGTATACTTATCGAAAATGCGGTATGAGTCAGTATTATACTTACACCGCAAAACACCGCATGTACTGCGGTACCACAATGATCGCATTTTAATATCGTACCACCGCCTACTACCGCTTTTCAATATCGTAAACAACGCATTAGTACCGCAATGCTTATATTTTTATCCGGAATATTTTTGTGTGTTCGTAGCTCAGTGGGTGTGTGTACGGTTCAAGTAACAATACATGAAATTGTTTTTTGGGTGCAAGACCCAGAAATTTTGTTTGTATGTGTATGTTTGTTTAATGTGTATGCATATATTTAGTGCATCGGGTGGTGTGAGTACCTGCTGTGCAGGAGGTCCGTGGGTGTTCGACTCCACCTCAGAAATAGAAATAAGTTTTTTGAATAAAAACTTTTACTCAACCGGCCACTTTCGCTAGCAATTTGCGCCAGCTCTGAACTGACTAGCCATGAAAAGGACTCTCCGTCTTTGCCGTTCGGACTCGGCGATAAACTGTAGATTCTTCTCTTTCCTTTGAGCGGAAACTAGAAGCACACAAGCCAAGAGATATTAAGGGAAGCTCGGCCTTGTCTCTTTGGGATGCTGGTTCGGTCCAAATATAAAATATATATATATTTTTTTTTTTTGAGTTAGCCATTGTTGACTCCTAAAAAACAAGTCTTAAAAACAGGGACCGAAATCATTTTGAGTTCTATTATAAAAATCAAACTTTAATGATAATTTTTGGATTTTTATTTTATAACTTAAAAAATAATGATTAAATTTGATTTAAAAAAAAAACTCATAAACAATTATTATAAATATTACTCAAATGTCGATTGCTACAAGTGTATAAGAAATTGTGACAATATTGATGCATATTGATGCACATCACTAGTAAGTGAATCAAGTCGAACCAATAAAACCCAATGCCAAGTTTAAAATTACAAATAAAGTTCCGGATTTTACAAATTTAATGATTATTTTTGATTTTTATTCATTTTACTCAAAAAATAATTATTATTGATTGAGCAATTTAAATAAAAATCAAGAAACAAAAATCATTGCGGAAATCAATAGAACACCGAAATACGACCAAGTGATACGTTTTTTCATGCGGGTACTCCAAGTTGATGATTTTTGAGGATGAAAAATCTACAAATAATCATTATTTACGGTCCCTGCTTAAAAACGAGAGCGTGAGGTAAAGTCGGCCCAGCCCGACTTCGAAATACCCGTTACTCAAGGCAATTAGTGTTTAATAACCTCAGAAGGCTCAGATAAGTATGCAACGTTTTTTTAACTCTGGTATTTATTATCCGAAAGAGAAAAAGATTGTGAGATTGTATACATTGGCCACATAGTGCATTCTGCAAAATCTGAACTCGATAGCTTATAAATTGTAGGAGATATTCAACATTTTTTATTGCGGGGGCGGGAAGGGGCGTGCCCAATATTTGAAACAAACTTAATCTGCCTACAGACAATACTATCTTAAATCTAATTTGGTTGCTCTAGCTCTTCTAGTCTCTTAGATCTAGGTGTTCAAACAGACGGACGGACGGACGGACGGACAGACGGACATGGCTATATCGACTCGGCCATTGATGCTGATGAAGAATATATACACTTTATGATATCGGAGATGCTTCCTTCTGCCTGTTACATACATTTGCACGACTTAGTATACCCTTTTTACTCTACGAGTAACGGGTATAAAAATGTTTATGGTAGCGTGTTCATTTTATTTTTTATTTATTAACTAATTCTTTAGAATTTAAGTGGGACTTAAGTTTTTTAGATATGAGTGAAGAAAAACGATGCTGTCCACAGTCTTTGGGCCGAGTCTATTCCTTTTCTCCGTGATAATGTTTACCGCCAAATAAAATTCACGCTCTGTAAAGTGGCTGCTACAGTTTAAGTGAGTATGGTTTTCTAGGGCTTTAACTATAATTGCGCCTCGATCAGTAACAAATTTGATTTGGTCAATATTGCGATATCCAAGTCGCTAAACAAGGTTTTCAATTACGTTAGATGTTGTCACCCGTTGACCTTTGAAAATCCATTGATTTAATTCCGAGTACCATGTCGATCAACTTGATGGCCTTGAAATAAAGGAAGGTAACGCCCAAGAAATTCCGACGAATATAATTAACAGTCCACAAATCTATGGTGGCTGACGCACCACTGCTAGAAACCACTTGGTTGATTTCATTTCCAAACCCTTTTCTTATACTCTGTACCGTAGGTACACAGTAATATAAGTTTGTGCAAAAGTATGTAGCATCAAGAAGGAAGCATCTCCGACCATCTCCGACGTCTGTCTGTCCGTATGAACGCACAGATCTCAGAGATGGTAAGAGATAGAGGTTTGACATGTATGGGACATATGCTTCTTATGTCTGCAGGCAGATCAAGTTTATTTTCAATTTTGGCCACGCCCCCTGCTGCACCCGCAATTTAGAAAAAACGTCATGGGTTGTTCCTTCTGGACATATTTAGTTATTAGGATAACTTATCGATCAGCCAAAGGAATGGTTAAGATTGGATGAACGGTTTTCGAGTTATGATCAAAAGACTGTTCGTTGCTTCAGCGCAGAAGCAGCGCTGCTTTCAGCTACTACTGCAGCATCAAAATATATGCTGAGCATATAATTTCGTTTACAGAGTATGTTATAGTCGGGCTTGACCGATTTTCTTTCTTGTTTTCATCTGACATCTTCATAACCTTTCGGGATATTGTTGTGGGGTCAGGTAGCAAATTATCCACATCTACGTTTTCTCCATAGGTTGCACCCAATTTAATAGGAAGCCAAAACCTGATACTGCAGAAAATGGGCGGCAATCCTCCATCACCCATTTGGCGCATCTTTCAATAGCAACGTCTTTGTCATTCGCTGACATTTGTATTTTGGTAGGCGATTTTTTAAGGGCCCGACAACATTTATGTCGATTTAAATTTGAAGTTTGATTTCCACGCCGCTTAAGGAGTTTACGGCAAGTTTGGTAATATACAAATCCTTGAACAGTTGATTCATCTTCCTTAATAATTTCAAATAAAATATTTCAAATAAAGCTCCGACCCTTGTGCCGTTGAGATAGTTGGTAAACGCCGTTTATTAAATGAATCAATACAGTATTCTGATCTTCAGATCATTGCAAATGGTATCTAGTTTTAACTTACATGGAATCTTGCTGTGAGTTATTTGCGATCACGATATTAACGAGAAAGCTAAGCTAACTTCGGCTGTGCCGAAGTTTTTATACCCTTGCAAATGCTCGCTTAAATATTTTCAAAAATACCATTTTTCCCATCCCGACCGATCGTTCGTATGGGAGCTATACGATATAGTCATCCGACTTGGCCAAAAATTTGTAAAATTATGTGAAACAAACAAATACAAAATTGCAGGATGCTACCATTAAAAACAAAAAAGGTTTTTCTAACTAAAACTGATTTTCAGACCTATCTTTTGTATGGCAGCTATATCAAATAATTGTCCGATTTTAATAAAGCTTGGTAAAATTATAAAAAAAACATAGTAAACCTACGATTACAAAGTTTGAAGGCGTTTCCGTTGAAAAGAAAAAAGTTTTTCTCACTAAAGCCGAGTATTCCTATGGTAGCTATGGGATATAGTCATCCGATCCGGTCGGCTCCGACATATTAGTAGTGTGCAGCAAAATTAAGACTCTGTGCGAAATTTCAGCTTGAAAGCTTTAAAACTGAGAAA
Organism: Lordiphosa andalusiaca; assembly: GCA_035044965.1. Classification (NCBI taxonomy): domain Eukaryota; kingdom Metazoa; phylum Arthropoda; class Insecta; order Diptera; family Drosophilidae; genus Lordiphosa; species Lordiphosa andalusiaca. The sequence goes on along the minus strand of JAWNNM010002935.1, from coordinate 15,768 downwards.
CTAGTTCGCGTAGAAACAGACAGACAGACGGACGGACAAAGCTCACGACTCAGCTCGTCACCCTGATCAAGAGTATATATAGTTTATAAGGGTCGGAAATGAATATTTAAATGCGTTGCAAACTTCTAGGCAAAATTATAATACCCTTTGCAAGGGTATAAAAAAGAAGTATCAAATTGTTAAAATAAACAGAATATGATTTTGGCCCTTTATAAATGCGTATACGTTATATTTTGTCCGGGAATATAAATTATATCAATATTCATAACAAATTTGTGAATGTGAGGTGGCAAAAAATTGCGGTACACCGCTGCAGTTTTCTGATTAGAGCTGACAAAACCATTTAACAAATATACAGGCCTGTTCAGTTTTTCACCTACACTAAATTTTCTCTATTTCGATTGGCTACCTGTTCTGGTTTTCATAATTTGATAAAACTACTCGATTTGAATTCACATTGCTTGGAGCCTGTGAAATCAGAAGTAAATTCGTAAAATGCTATTAAAATAAAGCAAGATATTAAACAGCTTTATTAAAGCACTATTGATTTTTGCAGAGTTTGTATTTTATTTGTTTTGTATAAAATTTGAACTGAAACATTCAATTTGCAATTCGAATACCAGAACAGTGAACGCAAAATCGTCCGATTTTAATTTCATTTGTAGTTTAATAAATTATGTGAAGCCCGGAACAGGCCTGAAGAGATGTGAAGAGGTAAGAAAAAAAGAATAAGAAAATGCAGGCTTACAAACACAGAGAGGAATAAAGGCCTAAAACTATAAATAAAGATAAAATGGAAGAGTAACCAAAAATTAAAAATTTATTAAAATAAAACTAAATGGATAACCGAAAAGTCTCTGACCCGGTGGGGGAAGATTACGACGATGCCCACATGATGAAAAGCTTCAGAAAGTGCTTGACAAATTGTAAAGTTTACACTCCCATGGGCTTCGCCAGTTAAGCATCTATTGCCGAATTGTACCGTATTGACCGAACGGTGCTGCCCAAGATGACCGATGCCAACGTTGACCTAACCAACTTTCAAAAGATGAAACTGTTTATTTATTGTTCAACTGTCTCCATGAGACACTTTTCTGTTCAGAAGCTGACGACTCGAAAGACTCTTTTGCCTTTAATTCTATAAACTAAACAGATAAAATATCATACGAGGCAAAAACTGCGTCTGTCGTGAAAACGGTTACCACTGACGGCAGGCCGTCTTTGCTTGTAGCAAGCAATGGATTTCGCGAAACTCTAAACCCTATAGATAATGCCCTGAAGATGACTCCGATAAGAGCTGTCCTTAAAAGAAGCCATTAGGGCTTCTGTAAAGCGCAAGTTCACAGCACTCAAAATAGATGTTGCGACGAGACTTGAAAAATCAATTTTGGAAGTCAATTTGCAAGTGATTAATTCCACATTATTAATATGTAATTGTACTACAAGAGTGTTGCGGGTTTCAATAAAATTGTTAGAATATTGTAATTAGAAAGGTCGCCAAACAACAAACATAAAATTGTTCACGTTCAAACCAAACCCGCTTCCTCCTCATGTGGCAAAGTACAGTTTTGTTAAATTCGATTTCAGTTCAAATATGACTGTGCCACCTCATGCGGCCAATAGCACAAACAACAACACCAAATAGAATAGCTTGAGATTATAGTCCAAGAAGTTGGCTGTATTATTTAATCGCTATTTCCTCTTATTTGCTATTTATTTAATCGTGTTGCCATTCCGCTAGAACTCTTGTCGATACTGAGCTTGTTCGAGAGGGGCGACTCGCTTTCATCGGTTTGTTATTGGTTATAGATATGTGAGCATCGATATGATATTGGCGGTATACAATGGCGGTTAATTAAAATTTACTCTAAACTCTCAACATGAGATTCAGTTTTCTAATTTTTATATTTACCTATCGTTTGGAATTTGCATGTTGTTGGCAACTTGTTTTATTTACACATGCACAAGTCGACGACCTATGTTTAGCACAACAAAAAGACTCTTTGAGCAGACACTTAGATCGATTTGCTCAGTGGCTTATGCTCAGTTACTGATAACCAAACGATATTGTTCCCTTGAAGCTGTTATCGTATGACAGCTTCGTGAGTTTCTCTCACAGAAAACACAATAGAAGCAAAAACAAGTGTTCTGTTTTGTGAGCGAGCAAGTCTATATCAGTTTTACCTGTCATTTAGGTGAGCAGGAGCTCTGCTTGCAAGTGCTTGCTTAAATATATTCAAAACTAATCCTTTCATAATTTTTATTCAGATTCCTGCTGTAATTGTAATTTTTTGTAATTTCTTGGACTATCAATTAAATGAAATAGAGAAAAATTTGAAAAGAAAAAAATTTTTCTCACCAAGCCTTTTTTTTCGACCGATTGTTCCTATGAGTCATCCGATCGGGTCGACATATTAGTAGCGTGCAGCAAAAATAAGACTGTGCATAATTTCAGCTCGTTAGCTTCAAAACTGAGAGACTAGTTTGCGTAGAAACAAACGCAGCTGGGAGTGGTCAGAGATTTTCACGAAGATAAGTGTAAAGGGACGCTTTTAAGGAGAAGATATAGAGATCTGTTGAGAGGAGGTGATAAAGATCGTTGTAGTCTTGACATAAAACCCGAAATCTATTATGCTGGGCATAATCAGTTGTGCGTCTAGACAAAATTAAAGGAAATAAGAAAGAAAGTCGGTCAAGCCCGACGATAACATTCTCTGTACCAACGCTCAGCATAAATTTTGACGCTGAAGTAGCAGCTGAAAGCAGCGCTGTTACTGCGCCGCATCAGCGAACAGTCTTTTGATCATAACTCGACAACCTTTCATCAGATCTTCACCACTCCATTGGCGAATCGATAAGTTATCTTGATTACTAAAGATGTTTAGAACAAGCCACCTATCTTTAAAACTGTGGAAGATATGACGTTTTTCTAAATTGCGGGGGCTGGAGGGGGCATGGTCAAAATAGAAACTAAACTTAATCTGCTTGCAGACAAAAGAAGCATATGTCCCATACATGTCAAACTTATTTCTCTTACCATCTCTGAGGTCTGTGCGTTCGTACGTACAGACAGACGGACATTGCTATATCGACTCGGCTGTTGATGCTGATCAAGAATGTAGTATATATATACTTTAGGGGGTCGGAGATACTTAATTCTGGCTGTTACATACTTTTGCACAAACTTATAATACTCTATGTACCTATGGTACAGAGTGTAAAAGGTTTATAGTTGGTCTAAAAGGAACAGAGTATAATATAGTCGGGCTTGACCGACTTTCTTTCTTGTTATTAACTATTTTTTAAGCATTCAAATATCAAAACAGAACACTCGGCAGTCTGGCCATAAGTTACGAAGGTTTCTCAAGAATCGCCACTGTTGGTATTTATACCCATTACTCGTAGAGTAAAAAGGGTATACTAAAGTCGTGCTTGGAACATTCGTGATTATGATATTAAAAGCCTTTAGCCTGACTAAATGCTTCCCTTCTAGAGCATTTGAAGCTCAAATTCCGAGTGGCTTCCGTTGCTAAGAACTCTCCAGACAGCTGGCATACCCAAATCAAGTTCCTGCGCTCATCACATAATACAGAATCAACTCATATACCTTTGAGTTGTGGCTTATTTGCATATTGTTTTGTTTTTCTGTAAGCAACATTTGTCTTATTTCATTTTAATTTTCTTGTTGTTTGCCTATCGCACTCGCACATCAACCACCCTTTAAATGAAACTCGCAAGTAGGAATATACAAGCATACTTATCTATACATTCGTGTGCGTCTTTTAGTGGGTGTGTGAAACAATATACATAAATCACATAGACAATTAAATGCGTTGTTTGATATTCCTATACATTTCATATGTAAATGAATGAGGATGAATTTGCCAAGACCCCCTTATGTTTGTGTATGTCGAGGCATACAAAATATCGAAAAAATAATGAGACTCATCCAACAAAGTTGCAGTAAGTGTAAACAAAGTTCCGAATTGAAATCACATTATAAGAAAACAGATATGCTTTGACCATCTTTCAAATGGATGGAAATCAATCAATTGTAATACTTAAAGGGTTCGAAATGATTCCTTCTACAGGGTCTAAAAATTTATAGAAAACGCTTTTTAAACTCTTTTTATACCCTGTTCCCAATGAAAATGGGAAAAGGGGGATCATGAAGTTGTGCGAATGTATGTAACAGGGAGAAGGAAAATTTTCCGACCCCATAAAGTATATATATTCTTGATCAGCATGAACAGCCGAGTCGATATAGCCATGTCCGTCTGTCCGTCTGTCCGTCTCTCCGTCTGTCCGTCCGTCCGTCCGTCCGTCCGTCTGTCTGTCTGTATGAACGCGTCGATCTCAGAGACTATAAGAGATAGAGCCACAAATTTTTGCACGAAGGTAGATTTATGCTGTACGCAGATCAAGTTTGTTTCAGATTTGAAAAATTCCACCCCGTCCCCCTTTTATCCCCAAAAAACCTAGACCTCCTCTAGAAATCCTAGACCTAAATAGGCGTCAGATCCACAATTTTCAAGTTAGAGCCTCGTGGTTTAGTATACATCAAGCTAGGCCCAATATCTATCTATTCTGAAAAGTACAATCAGATCGGTCAAAAAACACCGAAGTTATAAGCGAAACAGTTGAGCTGATAAGAGCACCCCCCCTACTTGTTGGTCAGGACTAGAAAAAAGTGTTGCCTACATTTGGGATAATTTTATGAAATTCAAAAACAATTAAATGAAAACAAATGAACAGGGTATTTTGTGGTCGGGAAACTCGACTGCAGCGCCCTTACTTGTTTCCGTTGCGGTCTGCGCTCTAACTTAACCGAAAAAAACATACTCGCTTGCTCTCTCTCTGAGCAGAACCGTTCGCTTCTCTTCGTTTCGGTTTTCAGTTGACTATTCTCACTTGAGCTATTCTTGTTATGCTCACTCAATAACATCTTAAGGAAAGCGATACTAGTAAACGGTTGCACAGTGAGAGTCAGCAATTGACCGAAACAATTAAAAGCTCAGCGCAAACGGTCTTTTATTCTTTGATTTTTATTTTTTTTTTTTGGCTGTTGTTGTTTTACTGGCTTGAGATCGTTGGGTGGATTTATGCGGGCTAGGTAGTTATTTAGATGCCGGCTTTACCCCGAGCGGAGCCTGGCATGTCTCGGGAGCGTCTTCTCCGAGTCATCAATAGGAGGGGGCCTGCCTCCCAGGACAACATTAAGTTGGTTGGCTTCCATGGTGCAGGAGACTATGTCGGTGAGAGAGGCAAGTGTGGTTTGTGTGAATCTAAAGCCCAAACCTCACTCACACGTACACACACACAGACGCAAAAGACTTTTATTTTCTTCGATCGCGACCAAACGGTCTGCGAATGAGCAGACCGAAAGGGAATCAAAACAACTGGCTCGTCGTTGAACACCGACCGAATGATTGAAGAGACGAGTTGAACGGTTGATTTCTGACTGTTTGCTCAAAGGGTCTGAAAATAACTGTTATTTTTGGACAACAAAAAACGGTCAACAGTTATTTGCGAGCTCTGGGGCGACGAGCTGAGTCGATGAGTTTCGTCCGTCCTTCTGCCTGACAGTCTGTTTCGAAGCAATCTAGTCTTTTAGTTTTACAAATTTGACCAGTGTCATCTTTCTACTGCACGTTGCTAGTATAGCTTAGAGCTGCCATTGGAAAGATCGCACAGTGGGCGAATGGTTGATTTAGCGTCCTTATATTCAATTTTCAAATCGATTACCAATAGCGCACTGAGCTTAACGACAGGCTCTATCTCGTTTGACACACTCTAGTTGATCAGCTGTGAGCAGTCAATCACAACAAATGTTTCAGCACGTGCATCACTAAGCCATTCTTTTTATTTGCGTTGCCAAATTTGATCTAAAGTTGCCCTTATTATAATTAAGTGGACGAAAGTACTTTTATTTATAGCCAGAGGTAAGTATTAACTTAACCAATTTTGTTTGTGATCTGTGCAAAATTTAGTTAAAGTTTATACCTCTAACTACTAACTAAGAGCCATCATAAGACTTCCGTGGACCAGAACTTTCGATATTCGTGGTGATTCACGCTCTAATAGTTTTATACCCGTTACTCAAAGAGTAAAAAGGGTATACTAAAGTCGTGCAAATGTATGTAACAGCCAGACGGAAGCATCTCCGACCCCATAATGAATCTATTTTCTTGATCAGCATGTCGATGTAGCCATGTCCGTCTGTCTGTCCGTATGAACGCACAGATCTCAGATATGGTAAGAGATACAGGTTTGGCATGTATGGGACATATCCTTCTTATGTCTGCAGGCAGATGAAGTTTATTTTTGATTTAAAATTTGATTTGATTTAAAATTACTTTTCTTGCCAAAGAATATAGAGAAGTTTTGTTTTTGTATGGTTACATCCAGATGAATTTAATTTTATGTGTGGGTACATTCAGATGATTTTAATTTTAAAAAAGAAATACAAATAAAAATTACGCATCATCAATAGTTATACTCTGTACCGTAGGTACATAGAGTATTATAAGTTTGTGCAAAAGTATGTAACATCCAGAAGGAAGCATCTCCGACCCCATAAAGTATATATATTCTTGATCAGCATCAACAGCCGAGTCGATAAAGCCATGTCCGTCTGTCCGTCCGTCCGTCTGTCCGTCTGTCTGTCCGTATGAACGCACAGATCTCAGAGATGGTAAAAGATAGAGGTTTGACATGTATGGAACATATGCTTCTTATGTCTGCAGGCAGATCAAGTTTATTTTCAATTTTGGCCACGCCCCCTCCCGCCCCCGCAATTTAGAAAAAACGTCATATCCCCCACAGTTTTGAAGATAGATGGCTTGTTCTTTCTGGACATATTTAGTTTTTAGGATAACTTATCGATCCGCTAAAGGAATGAAGAAGATCGGATGAACGGTTTTCGAGTTATGATCAAAAGACAAATTTTCTTGGTACAGAGTATGTTATAGTCGGGCTTGACCGACTTTCTTTCTTGTTTTAATAGCAGATACAATCGGCTTATGGTAACTGAAATAACAGGAAAATGTTTGTGACTGTATGCCATAAATGAATCGTGAAACAAGTAAGGGCGCTGCAGTCGAGTTTCCCGACCACAAAATACCCTGTTCATTTGTTTTTTCATTTAATTGTTTTTTAATTTAACAAAATTATCCCAAATGTAGGCAACACTTTTTTCTAGTCCTGACCAACAAGTGGGGGGGTGCTCTTATCAGCTCAACTGTTTCGCTTATAACTCCGGTGTTTTTTGTCCGATCTGATTGTACTTTTCAGAATAGATAGATATTGGGCCTAGCTTGATGTGTACTAAAACACGAGGCTCTAACTTGAAAATTGTGGATCTGACGGCTATTTAGGTCTAGGATTTCTAGAGGAGGTCTAGGTTTTTTGGGGATAAAAGGGGGACGGGGTGGAATTTTTCAAATCTGAAACAAACTTGATCTGCGTACAGCATAAATCTACCTTCGTGCAAAAATTTGTGGCTCTATCTCTTATAGTCTCTGAGATCGACGCGTTCATACAGACAGACAGACGGACGGACGGACGGACGGACGGACGGACAGACGGAGAGACGGACAGACGGACAGACGGACATGGCTATATCGACTCGGCTGTTCATGCTGATCAAGAATATATATACACTTTATGGGGTCGGAAAATTTTCCTTCTCCCTGTTACATACATTCGCACAACTTCATGATTCCCCCTTTTCCCATTTTCAATGGGAACAGGGTATAAAAACTGCATGAATTGTTGTACCCTCTTTTGTTGTTGAATGGAGAGGATTGCTGCTTATTGTCAAAGCAAACTTTTCAAAAAGAAATGTTTTGAGGGGCTTGGATTTTTCATCAGCAAAATGAATATTAAAGTCCCCTGCCAAAACAAGTGGGATTTTATGAAAATTAGAGCAGATCTTCACAGCTTCTTGTATAAACAACATTATGTCACGAATTTTTGTGCTCGGAGATATATAAATTGCGACAATTACTATTTCAGTATTCTTAGACCATTTAATAGTTGCTATACAAATTCCTCCCACTGTAGATCGTCGGGTCAAGAAGTCCGTATCGTTGTTTGTAATGGAACCAACATTAATATTACAACCACGGTTTCGGTAAATAGCAATTCTTTTTAAAATGAACAACGCAGTCAAAATTTGGGAGATTAATATCATTATTATTATAAATCCAAACCTCGCTGAGTACCAACAATCCACACTTTTGGGAAACCGAGTCCATTAAATCCAATCCATGATTTTGTAGACTCTGACAGTTTAATGTGTGTATGGAAATTCCATTTTCTCCTGTTAAAAAATTAACCATGAAATCCGCAGCAGCTTCTAGGCTGTTTGACGATAACCTTTGAAGTTCTCTTATAAGAGAATCAGTTGATGTGGTCTACCTGCGGTTGTGGTAAATCCGAAATCTCGAGCTATCATCATTAGGTGTTACAATAAATAGGCCATCTAAAGTTGTTACGCAAGACAATGCAACATAAACCATTGATTGCGAGTGCAGCTTTTCATAATGATAAACCACTTCTTCAAAAAATCCGCCCTGTGATTTGTGTATTGTCATAGCACATGCTGCGGGAAGAGGAAAATGCTTGCGCTTGATGACTACCTTCTTATCTCTTGTCATATAAATATTTGCACTACGTAGTTCAATCGGCACAGCATATGGGGCAACTTTTTCCTGTACAGCTAACTGAGCAGATTTCTTTCTTGATTTTTTCCCTACATTAGTCGAGCCGGGGAATTCCAGCCAAACTCGACATAAGGCATTTTCTTCGTTATGTTGTACATGTACCAACTTGCCAATGGCACCATTCGCAAGGACATCTGCCACATCGATATTTGTAGTTAACAGAAATAGTTTTCCTGGCACAAAAGAAATTTGGTAAGGTAAGCTTCCAGTATCAATTAGGGACATCTTATGTAGCTTCACGTGTGGCGCTTCCTCCCCCTATTATAGCGTCATTAGATATGGATATATATTTAATTTTAGCTTGTTGCAAAATGAAATTGTTGAAGGTTTCGGCGTAACATCTGAGTTTCAGATTTAGTAAAAAATCTGGATTCAGCTAGTTCCAGTTCTTGCGGTTCCAAAACATCGCCATTTCCAATATTCGTGAATACTGATGAAAATATAATATTGGCTTGTTTCATTACTTGAGTTAGCTGGTAGAACTTCAAGTTTCGCCACAGCGACGTACCTGTCATCCGTGTTCTCATAGGCTTATATATAGGCGTTGCTCTTACTGGTGGTAACTGACGCAAGTCACCAATCAAAATGACCTCTAAGCCACCAAATTCAGAATTATGCAATCCAGTTATTTGTTTTAACCGTGAACTTTAACTTACTTCATCAATGATCAATACCTTTACATACTTGAAAAGTGTTCTGTAATGCTGGAGATTTTTGGATGACAAAGGTAAATTTTTTGAAAGAGTAATATTAAAAGCAGTGTAATCGGTGGTGCCATGGATAGCAACAGCCGCTTTTCCAGTTGAAGCACATGCTATATAAGCATTACAGTATCTGTTATTATCAGTAAACCTGTTGAACAGTTCCTTGATAAGTTTATTGACTAAAGTCTTTCCACATCGTGCAAGACCAGTAAAAAAATTTGTAATGGTGATTGATTTGAAGTTTGAAGCCTGTACAAAACGTGCATTAACAGATCCATTTGCTTCTGGTTTGCCAATCTCATCAACTCCCAAAACTGATGTCGATCCATGAAAATTACTCTTTTTCTTGCAATGGCACCCAGTTTACTAAAGGATGCATTTTGTAGGTCAACATTAACATGGGAATTCGGGTCGCGAATAAGACGTTGGTAAGGATTTTTTTCAAAGATTATATTGGCCTGGTTCTTCTTCATTTTCGAATTCATCCAAATCTTCTCTGTACATTTGCCTGCAAATTTTGAGTGTTTTCTCAATATCCAAATTGGCTTCAAATTCTTAACTGTGCTATCGTATCACATTTTCATTATCTTCGTAGATTTGAAGGAAATTATTTTCTGCCAAAACATCGTCATCCTCACCTTTAAAAGAGATGTGCAATAACACCATTTCCCGTTTATAATCTTTATAGTTATTAGTCAAATCGTAATTGCAGTATCTAATAACTTTGGGGACTTTTCTTTCCTTCCTTTTTATACCCGTTACTCGTAGAGTAAAAATGGTATACTAAAGTCGTGCAAATGTATGAAACAGGCAGCATTTCCGATATTATAAAGTATATCTATTCTTCATCAGCATCAACAGCCGAGTCGATATAGCCATGTCCGTCCGTCTGTATGAACACCTAGATCTCAAAGACTAGAAGAGCTAGAGCAACCAAATTTTACATGGAAGCTAGTATTGTCTGTAGGCAGATCAAGTATCGTAGTAATGTTTATCCGATTCGATACCATTTTGGCAATAGAACTGATCGAAATCAGGAGATAATATTAATCTTGTTTGCGGGTCTTGTGTTACTTTAAACTTCTAGATGAGCTTGAGTTCTGCCATGCAACGCTGCTAGATGTAAGGATCGACCACGGTCGCAACTCTACCGCCCTTGCAAACTGGATATTTGGCCAACTAAGGTAATGTACGCTAACCGATGAAAAAAAGAGTGAAATTAGCACAAAATCAAGAAGCTTTGAACTTTATGTTAAATCGAATCTGCAAAAATGCAGCCGACATATACAGACATTCAGAAACAAACATTCACAGTGGCAATCAAAGTGTTTAAAAATTGTTTTGGACAATCAAGAAGAGATGCGCAGTCTTCAAATAAGTAGACCAAAGTTAACATATGATAAAGCAGGGCCACTGCTAAAGATAATGAACACAATACCAAACTTTTAATTCATGCAGCCACAATGTCAGCACGGAAATCAAATGAAAATAACACTGCGTTTGTCCTTAAACAAGAAAGAAAGTCGGTCAAGCCCGACTATAACATACTCCGTACCAAGATCATTGTTTTTTGATCATAACTCGAAAACCGTTCATCCGATCTTCTTCATTCCCATGGCGGTAAGTTATCCTAATAACTAAATATGTCCAGAAGGAATAAGCCATCTATCTTCAAAACTGTGGGAGATATGACGCCAAAATTGAAAATAAACTTGATCTGCCTGCAGACATAAGAAGCATATGTCCCATACATGTCAAACCTCTATCTCTTATCATCTCTGAGATCTGTGCGTTCACACAACAGACAGACGGACAGACGGACCTGGCTATATCGACTCCGCTGTTGATGCTGATCAAGAATATATATACTTTATGGGGTCGGAGATGCTTCCTTCTGGACGTTACATACTTTTGCACAAACTTATAATACTCTATGTACATTCGGTACAGACTAAGAGAAAGCTCGGTATAGCAAACGATTGTATAATGAAATTCGTCATATAAGCAAACAGCATAATTGCGATATATACCCAAGCTACCTCAAGGTTCAAGATTTGTTAAACCATACTGCCATTCGAATCTTACTTTTATTATTCGCTAATTTAGAAAGTGTTTCAAGCGTTACATTAATTGCGAGAAACTTGAAAAAGTATGTATAAAACAAGATTTGAAACGAACGAACCAGACACATTTGATCTGTCTTTGTTTGTTACTACCGTTATACCTCTAAAGCTAATAGACGAAGTGGGAACAATTTTTTGGAATAATAGAAGTCCGCAGTCGGTAAGATTTGGTCGACCCCTCAAAATGGAATTCGCCAAAGAAACAAAAGATCACATTCTTGCAAAAAAAACGATTTAGACACCCAAATAAAAAACTTGACTCCTTGTGTAGTGACAATTTCAAATGAAAGAAAGATCTCCGTCTCATATGACCTTCGCATGACCTTCGCATGACCCTCGTAGATGGGAAAGTTTTAAACGTTTTAATCTTGCAAATTGTGTTCAATCTGTGGTGCAGGCCAAAAACAATTTATGGAAACTACCGATGTAAATTCTTTTAAGCCAAATCCTGGAAATCTTCAATATGGGATAAGTCCACTTCATGCTTGGATACGAGTTTTTGAATTGCAACTTAAAGTCGCATATAGAATGGAAATTAGAAATGATTTCCAAAAAAAAAAAACATTTACAAACAAGATTGTGCCAAGAAATGGGATTGCATGTGGATAAGCCAAAACAGAATGGGGCCGGAAATTCGAACGATGACAAAACTGCGAGAAAAACTTTTTCAAATACGAAATTATTTGCATCAATTTTAGAACTCGACTTGGAGTTACTTGAGAATCGCTATTATGATGTCACCGATGTCACCAACTTTAAACAAATTTTACCAACGTGAAAGGCGAATGCACGCTCGACGGAATTCGCTGATAAATAATATTATGGATGTATTCTAAAGATCTATGGACTCTTTAGATCCCCTTATCTCAAGTATAGGTATTAAAAAAAGGGCAGCTCGACTTAAAAACCAAACCCTTCCACGGGATGTAATTGAGCTTTTAGAAGCACCCCAAAATATTATTCCAAATAATGTGCAGTCTTCACCTAATTATTACAGTTTTGATCATGACTCGGAATCAGATGAGATAAATCTTTTTTCGTTTGAATTAGCTGTTGAACACAACGGAATGTAAGAAATAGTTCAATAGTAGAACAAATTGATGTAATTCTTTTTAAATTTAAGCTATTTATTCACAGGTCTTAAAATTTTGATTTTTTATCACGTATACGCAATGTTGCCATATATAGGCGGTCAGGGAAGGCGTGGTCAAATCAACTTAACATTTCGTTTCAATATTTAGAATGCTTTATTTAACAAATATGCCAAGTTTCATCTCGATATCTGTACTATTCGACTTTATGCCAACTATTTCGCGAATTTGACCAATGTGCAATCCAAATAGTCATCGTCTTCTGGCCGCGGGGATATTTTTAAGAAATCTACAGTCGAAATAATATATTCGAATTTCTGTGGGTTTTTATATATAAATAGCAACATTAATTAAATGAATATATTACCAATAAATGCTCCCAAATCTTCCAGCTTTAAGATGTAATTCTTTATTCCAGCTGTTGTGGATTCTTTTTTTAAGGCTGAAACCATTAACATTTTTTCATTTATTACGATTTAATTATCAAACAAGTAAGAACTTTCATTTATTTGTTTTTGAAATTGAATTTTACCAGTTTTTGTTACAGCTTTTTAAGGGGCATCCTGAAAGTAGGCAGCACTATTTTGGACTTTTAGCGGTATTGGTCCTAACTGACGACGCGGTAACCCCCGCTTCTCCAAGCTCAATTGTTTCGCTTATAACTCTGATGTTTTTTATTCGACTTGGTTGTACTTTTCAAAATAGATAGATATTGAACCTTGCTTGATGTGAATTAAACCACGAGGCGCTAACTTGAAAAATGTGGATCTGGCGGTACACACCTCTCTTCATGCAACAATTTGTGGCTCTATCGACTCGGCTGCTCACGCTGATCAAGAATTACATATACTTTATGGGGTCGGAAATGTTTCCTTCTCCCTGTTACATATATGTACTACGTTTATGCTTGAATAAAAAATCATGATTTTTGCGCCTCAAAGTATGTTGTAGTATTTAATTAATATTTTCCTTAAACTTCATTTGTTTATTACACCCAACACTTGTCAGACAATCTCAGTGAATGTACACTGTGGACTAGGTTTGACACTGCAAATCAATTATCTCATTCAAATGGATAATTTTCAACGAAAATATAGTTGGCATACTTCAAAGCGTAAAATAGCATGATATTTTGCAAGCATAAACGTAGTAATACATTCGCACAACTTCATGATCCCCCTTTTCCCATTTTCAATAGGAACAGGGTATAAAAAAAGGGAAAGCTAAGCTAACTTCGTCTGTGCCGAAGTTTTTGTACCCTTGCAAGTGCTAGCTTAAATATTATCAAAAATAATCTTCTTCCCACATCGACCCGTTTCGTATCGCATGGGAGCTAGGATAGGGTCATAAGATTTGGACAAAAATTCTTAGAACTAGGTGGAAGCATGTGAAACAAACAAGATGCTAAAACAATGCATACATAAACGATGCATTAAAAACAAAAAATGCTTTTCTGACTAAAACTGTTTTTCAGACATATCTTTAGAATGGCAGCTATACCATTTAATTGTCCGAAATTCATCAAGCTTGGGAGAATTATAAAAAAGCATAGAAAACATATGAATACAAAGTTTGATGACGTTTCCATTGGAAAGAAAAAAGTTTTTGTCACTAATGCTAGTTTTCCGACCGATTGTTTCCATGGGAGCTATAAAATATAGTTATCCGATCCGGTCGGCATACGACATATTAATAGCGTGCAGCAAAAAGAAGACCATGCAAAATTTCATCTTGACGGACGGACAAAGCTCAAGCAGACGGACGGACAAAGCTCAATCTACTCAGCTCGTCACCCTGTTTAAGAACATATATAGCTTATGTGGTCGGAAATGCTTCCTTCTATGCGAAAGACCCAATTGTTGAGTACTGTATAGCTGAACTCTAATCTTTCTAAAATTATCAAATACATCGCCGAAAAGCAACAATAAAATACCTGTCTTTGTCTTTTGGTAAATAAGAAACAACAACTTCCTACAGAGCAAACTAACCGATAACTTAATAGTAGTCACAGCTCATACCTATATATCGCAATCGAATATTTTGAACTTGAAAATTAATCTTTATAAAAGTACGCAGGCAGCTCGAGCAATTTTCCGGTTTACCCAGCTGTTTCTCAGCTCACAATATTCCCACTGAAATTCAGGGTATGCCTACATAAGGACAATGAAATATGAAAGTGGAGGCGAAAAATAAGTTGCTACACACATATAAATCACATAAATCTTTTTATTTGTCACTTTTATTGGTTTTTATTATTGTACCTTTTTGTGTGCCGGGCTCTGCCTCGTCGGCAGTTGACACACGCGTGGCTGATAATGTCGCGAAATGTAGTCTTGCGTTTGCTAGACAGGCGGACGGCGCGCCGCGGCGCAGCTGTAAGCGGAATGTGGAGAGGAGAAACAAGAATATAACAATTGCGGTCTCTTTGTGTGGGTGTGGGTGTGGGTGTGGGTGAACAACTACATTTTCATAAAACGCCAGAAATATTAAATAGCAATAAAAGGCAAAATGTGAGTGTGTGTGTATCGTTTTTATGTATTTTGCCTTTTCGGTTTTCGTTAAAGAAGCTCACCTACATGTGAGTGTCCGGGAGTGTGTGCGTGCGATTCTAATCGCCAGGCAGAACTACTGCATTGACAGCAAGCAGTCAAATAAACAAACAAACAAAACGCACGAACAGGCAAAAGAGCTTTCTTCTTTTGACCCCGGACTCCGGACCAAGACCCAGATCTCGACCCCTTGCCAGGGCCAGACAGTTTTCGGATGACAAACATTCGTTGCTTTCATGTGACTCTTCTTCCCTCCCCTTATTCGGACCCGTTTCCTATTCTGTCTGTGCTTTTTTTTTTTTGTTGGTTAGCCTCAGTTGGCGTCGTTTGGTCTTTGGTTGAAAATTTGTGCCGTCAAGCCATTTTAATTTGTGTGCCAGCCAAATTGAAAACTGTCAAAACTGTTAACGTAGCCTTTGGCGAGAGACATTAATAGGCTTTACTGCAAGGCTGTTCTCGTAACGAATTCCAAAGAATTCATTAAGTCTATGTTTGTGATGTCAAAAGAAAACAAGAGCGTTTGTCAAAATCAGCTCTGCCCTGATATATAATCCATATCTCCAGATTTAACCGCC
>JAWNNM010002934.1:0-30691 GCA_035044965.1 Lordiphosa andalusiaca | reverse complement strand
GCCCTTGCCTTTGTCACCATCTTTATCACCACCACCTTTGCCGCCCTTCTTTTGCTTCTTGTTCTTTTTGCCATTCTTGCCCTTTCCTTCACCTTTCTGCGCCGATCCACCCTTGCACTTTTGACTGCTGGCTGTGATCAACTGTGTGTCGACTTTGATCGCATTTTGTTGGGCAAGATCATTGATAAACCTTTGGTCAGACGGTCGTGGATTGTAGCCTTTACCTTCTTGTACATGGACGATCACTTTGATGGTGCCATCCTTCTGCTCAAAAGCGGATCGATTGAGGCTTAAATGATTGGTGATCAATTGCTTGAGTGGTATTTGTTCCGAAGCCGCCAAGGATAAGGCTTGGGGTTTGCTGAAAACAAGAGAGAAGTGGTAATGTTACTGGTTCTCAGATATAATCGGTATGTATGGGCCTGCCTATGAAGGGCTGGCTTAAAGGTGCTATAGGTTTATAGGAGCAGCGGCTAGCAATAATCACGGAGGCGATGCCCTAGAGGCCATTTCCCAACTCTATGCATATCCAAATCCATGCACTAATAAAGGCTACAGGTGCTTAGGAGATAGAAATCGTAAAACTAATCGAAATCGGTAAGAGGTCTTGAAATGAAGGGGGAGGACTGTTGAAAGTCCTCCACCACCAAGTTAGCGGTGGAACTTTTTGAGCCGCTGTACGAAAGATTCGTCTGGTAGGTCTTCGGAGAGACAGAAATTGCGAAAATATTTCCTAATTCTAGAAATCTACACCCAAAACGGGGGTATATCGATGAATGCATAGCGAAACGGACCAGACTGTAGGTTGATTATGATATGAAACGATAGCCTAGATGGTCAACTATATGTTGGTTATGATATGATAAACCTGGACGGTCATCGTTCGTCGAATCGACGACGGAATTTTTTAAATTCCATTTTAAAAGCCTAAGCATCTAATCCGGCATTATCATCCAGTTTCTTCCAACTGTTCACAAGGTACGAAGAATGGTAAACGGTGCTCACATCCCCATCGAAAGGTAGGACGGACTTCTGAGCAAATTTTAGGATAGTCGGACTCGGGACCTGTCTTTGGATGATTTTGGAAGAAGAAAGAGACCTGTGACATTACTTAATATCTCTGCAGGCCTGCAAAGGTCCTATCTAGGCCACATTAACCGACTTCTGAGGAAAGTTTTAGGATAGTCGGACTCGGGAACTGTCTTTGAATGATTTTGGAAGAAGAAAGAGACCTGTGACATTACTTAATATTTCTGCTAGCCTGCAACCTGAAGGAACATAGATTACAAAGGTTCTATCAAGGCCATGGTGGTCACATTCTCAGACTTCTGAGGAAGGTTTTAGGATATTCGGACTCGGGATCAGTCTTTGGATGCTTTTGGAAGAAGAAACGGACCTGTGACATTACTTATATTTCTGCTGGCCTGCAATCTGAAGGAACTTATAGATTACAAAGGTTCTATCAAGGCCATGGTGGTCACATTCTCAGACTTCTGAGGAAGGTTTTAGAATAGGCGGACTTGGGACCTGTCTTTGAATGATTTTGGAAGAAGAAACGGACCTGCGACATTACTTAATATTTCTGCTGGCCTGCAATTTGAAGGATCTTATAGATTACAAAGGTTCTATCAAGGCCATGGTGGTCACATTCTCAGACTTCTGAGGAAGGTTTTAGGATAGTCAGACTCGGGACCTGTCTTTGTTCTTCTCATGGAAAGGTATGCAAAACTAGAACAGACTCTTGAGGAAGGTTTAAGGAGTATTATACGGGATCAATCTAGTCATTGCACAGTAAAAGTATAGTTGATACTGGCAACTATTTGTGCAGGACATTAAAATATGAATATGAAATATGAATCTTTTTCTTTGCACAACCTTATCCTTGAATAAACCTGCATCTAGATCTCATATCCAATTATGCTTACCCATTGCCAAAAAGGAACACTCCTTTGATATCCACCGCACGAGCCAGCTCCTGGATCAGTGGCAACTGGAATATATGGCCGGCTTGGCCCACATACGTGCAAGTACCGCTTGGCTTCTCAATTTGGACACACATTTCCACGGTATCCAGCAGCGATTGCCTCTCCATGGTAGGTTGCTTATAAAAGTGTGACAAGTCATCTTGCATGCGTTGGCAAAGATTATAGCGTCCAGCCTTGCAGTAGTCGCAATAGCGACAGGGACGACCAGGTTCAATAGAAACCCGATCGCCAACCTGCAACTCCTTGACGCCTTCACCCACACAGGTCACCACGCCGGAAGCTTCATGTCCCACGACCATTTCCTTTTCCGAAACGAAATGCGCAATACGTTGCGGCTTGCCAGCGTGCACGACATCCGTGCTGCAGTTGCCCACACAATCAATGGCCAGTATAACATCTAGTTGGGCGGTACACACAAATATAATTCCAGGGATCATACACTTAGCTGCGTCAGTACTTACCACCGGGCGTTATAGTTGGCAACGGATGCTGCTCAAACGCCAATTTGCTCTTCTCCTTGAGGAGCAAGTCACGCTGCAGCTTGATCTTGTTCCGCCGCTCAATCCCGGTGTTCAGATGCGCCTTGAATGTTATCATGGGCTGCATGCAGCAGTTGCAGGCACGGACATAGGCCTGTGTGTTTTTGCCTAAAGTTAACGCGGATCTCCTAAACATTGTATATGATTCGAAATTTACACTTTAAAATTTATAAAAATTTTCACGATAAAAATTTTGGTCGAAACTTTTCCAAAATATAAAAAAAAAAAGAGAAAAAAACCCGGAGCTATTTCGTCTGAATGCCTTTACAACATTCGAGAGACTGACGATTTAGGGCTCTCGATTCAGGTCCATACAGGAATTTCGATTTGAATATTAACAAACGGATGACTTGATTTCAATTTTGTTTTTTTTTTTTTTTTAAATAGAAATTCAGTTTTGTGTATATTTCTGGGGCCTGTATTGGGTGGACCAAGGCGGATTTGGGCAAACTAAAAACGCAAATTTGTTCAGTTTTTCAACTTAACATCTCTTTCACTTTACCTTCTATCCTTTTTCCTGATGTTAAAGTAGTCAAAAAGTTGATTGAATGGTTTCACTTTCAGTTTGGTCCACCTGCTTCGTACAGCTATGGGCTTTTGGACCACATTTTGGACATATACTGAGCACATAACCTGTCTAGATATTAAGTGGTAAGCTTAAGACCTAACCAAAAATGTGGTCTGCATAATTTCTATAAGTGCTTAAAATGAACTTAACTCAACTCCACGCCCAACTTAAACGAGAAGCTACATAAACGTACCATGGTTCAGTGTTGAAAGACGCCATCTCAAGAGTTTGATACCTGGGGGGATGCAAAACTTGAGGTATAAGTAAGTATTCTTGTGGAATGAATACCACAAAAACTATAACCAAACTATCAAAATTGCCCTGCGATAACTGTGGTCACATAAAGTGTGGTGCTGCTGGATTCAAAGACCGTATAAATGATCTCATTAACAAATTTACTTGTTCATGTCTGGCAATTTGGTGTTATTTTCTTATACTTTTATGAGGCAAACCACATCCGGCTTCCTAAAGGTAAGGAAGACATTCTCTCTGCCTTAGAAGATGAATTCAATATTGTGAAATCACAGTTTCCTGTCAAAAAACAAATGAGAGAATCATCTATTAAGGCTCAAGTGGTTGATTCACCTGCTATTTGCGATCAACCTGAATCATTGAGGCTGCTACATGTCTTATAACCCATTACTTGAATCATATTCAAACATCTGAATGTATTGCTGAAACTGATTTCTCTGGTTCTGCTGAGACAACAGCTGATGTTACTATTGCAGGGACCGCACTGCTGCAACCAGAGGTCGTGACAAACGGTCCCAACTTTGCCGTTGTCAGAAAATAAAACACGGTTTCGAGCGCTGCACACTGAAATAGAGCAGCAATGTTCACCCATAGCCGCCAGGTACCGGTTATTTACATGCACACGAGCCGAGCGCATGCCGAATCCGGACATATGAGCGTAAGCAGCGCTCTCTTTGCTTGCTGTCGCACTCCCAGCCGTCGATGAGAGCAGTGCACAGCACACAATACACTCTCACTTTTTGGCCTCGCTCTTCTTGAACATCGCTGAAATAGAGGGAAGCATACAACCCATGATGCAACAATAAAGGTGAGGCGGAGTCAGTGTGACGAGTGCCCGCTTTATGCGCATTTGTTGTTGTTACGCTCTTCGCGGCTGTCGAGCGTATACGGATCACGCATAAATAAATAATAGCAACAACTTCATTTGTGTCTCTCATCTCTACTCGTTCTGTACTATGCCTCTTGCGAAATTGAAGTCAACAACAATTTGTATACGCGCTGTCTGAAGCGTGGATATTGTTGTTGCCGTGTGCGACAGACAGGCACAATCTCACACACACACAGCATTAGTCAAAAAATGGATTTAATTTTCGTTTTTTGTACTTGTTGCTTCCTATTTCAATTTTTTTACTCTCTTTTCCTGAGGAACACAAAGTATGTTAAGTTTGTGGAAAAGTATAAAACAGCTGGAAGGACGCATTTTCGACCCTATAGAGTATTTCTATTTTTGATCAACATCAACAGCAAATTCCAGAGATGGTAAGAGATTCCAGAGACGCCTTTGTGCAGATAAATTGTTTGCAACTTTGACCTCGAGCCGGCAAGATCTTGCTGGTTTGAAAATCAAAAAGGTTGTTAGAAAAGGTAAATGAGCTCTTGTGGGAAGCTCGTTTCAACACAGAGATAAAGTCAATCTCGGTGATTTATGAAGCAATCCTTTTTCCAGCCCATTTCCAGATCAAATTGATTAAATCTCGAATATTTTGGATTTTCTTTTCTGTGCAGCGGCATTGCTTATAAATACATTCAAAATATCTATCGAACTGAGTGCTTTTGAATCTCAGCACAAGAGAATGGAACTTTCCGTATAAATCCGTGTTCGTGCAACGAAACTTGAGGTTCTTACTTCACTGCTGAGGTTTTTAGCTGGCAAAGGTGGCGGCTGTGTAGCGATATAGTATCTACCTTCGAAGCATCAAGTTTTCGGAAAGTCCTAGCGGGATCTCTTACTTCACAGCTAACGCTTTTAGCTGGCAAGGGTGACGGCTGTGTAGCGGTATAGATTTTACCTTCGAAGCATCAAAATACCGGAAAGTCCTAGCGAGTTCTCTTACGTCACAGCTAACGCTTTTAGCTGGCAAAGGTAATGGCTGGGTTGCGGTTAAGTATCTACCTTCGAAGCAGCATGTTATCGGAAAGTCATAGTGAGTTCTCGAATCTCTTAGGGACTCTCACAAAATTCTGATTAAACTTGGACTGATTCCAGCTTTCAACCCCTCTACTTATCTTCAACTTCAATTTTGAGGCAACCCCCGTTGAGGATAAAGTAATATAGTCACTGAACAAAGACTGAACTGAACCACTCTATTACAGAGTACAACGAGAAAGCTAAGCTAACTGAAGTTTTTATACCCTTGAAAGTGCTCGCTTAAATAGTTTTAAAAAATACTCTTTTTCCCATTATCCGACCGATCGTTTGTATGGGAGCTATATGATATAGTCATTCGATTTGGCCAAAAATTTGTCAAATTGTATGTGAAAGTATGTGAAACAAACAAATACAAAATTGCAGGATGCTACCATTAAAAACAAAAAAGTCTTTCTAACTAAAGACTGTTTTTATACTCTGTACCGAAGGTACATAGAGTATTATAAGTTTGTGCAAAAGTATGTAACATCCAGAAGGAAGCATCTTCGACCCCATAAAGTATATATATTCTTGATCAGCATCAACAGCCGAGTCGATATAGCCATGTCCGTCTGTCCGTCTGTCCGTCCGTCCGTCTGTCTGTCCGTATGAACGCACAGATCTCAGAGATGGTAAGAGATAGAAGTTTGACATGTATGGGACATATGCTACCTATGTCTGCAGGAAGATCAAGTTTATTTTCAATTTTGGACACGCCTCATATCTCATATATCCCACAGTTTTGAAGATAGATGGCTTATTCCTTCTGAACATATTTAGTTATTAGGATAACTTATCGATCCGCCGAGGATCGGATGAACGGTTTTCGAGTTATGATCAAAAAACAAATTTTCTTGGTGCAGAGTATGTTATAGTCGGGCTGGACCGACTTTCTTGTTCAGACCTATCTTTTGTATGGCAGCTATACCATATAGTTGTCCGATTTTAATAAAACTTGGTAGAATTATAAAAAAACATAGAAAATCTATGATTACAAAGTTTGGAGGCGTTATCATTGAAAAGAAAAAAGTTTTTCATACTAAAACTAGTTTTCCGACCGATTGTTCCAATGGGAGCTATGATATATAGTCAACCGATCCGGCCGGTTCCGACATATTTGTAGTGTACAGCAAAAAGAAGACTCTGTGCAAAATTTCAGCTCGATAGCTTCAAAACTGAGAGACTAATTCGCGTAGAAACAGACAGACGGATGGACAAAGCTCAATCGATTCAGCTCGTCACCCTGATCAAGAATATATATAGTTTATGGGTTTGGAAATGAATATTTCTATGCGTTGCAAACTTCTGGGCAAAATTATAATACCCTTTGGCAAGGGTATAGCAAGTCGCTGTCTTGTCGAACTTCCCATGTAAATCAATATCTCAATTTTACAATTTTTTTTTTAATTAACTTTTCATAATTCATTATATTGATTTAACTTAAATTTTTGCCAATTCATTTGCCAACTTGTTGTTTTTTGACATCAACATCATCATCATCACTGCCATGAGTCAGCCGGAATGACCCTTCCAAGAGATGGAACCAGTTTGTATAGTTGCCTCAATGCATTTGGTTTGTCTATTTGGATTTCTGAGTGCCGTTCTCTGCATCTGGAAATAAAGATTGCTGTCCCAACATCGTCTGTTAGAGAGAGAGAGAGAGAGAGAGAGAGAGAGAGAGAGATATGATCTTGACCTACAAATAACCTAAAGTGGCGGCTTCTATTTTTGTACACCTTATCGGGCCAGTAGTATACAAAAGCTAATCTATATAGAGAGCTATTGTAGGTTACATTCACCTCGAGGCGACCTTGTGCAAGTAACTATATACTATGACCACTCTAGGTTAAGTGCAACAATACTTACCCATAGGGCAGACATATAGGTGCTAAAGCTAGCTTTCTCATTCGTCACAGGCTGCTTCAGGGTGGAACCTCCTAGTATTTTGATTTCGTCCTTCTTTTCGCTTTGTGCTCTCTCACGTTCGGCTTGTTGTTGCTTTGTACCACCCAGGATCTGTATTTCACTGTTGGACGTGGATTCAGTGTCATTTAACTGTTTGAGAGGTCTTTTTGGTTTGGCTGAGGTGCCACCCAGAATCTGTATGTTGCTGGAGAGTGTGGCTGTGGGGGCAACTAGTCCATGTGACTCGAATTTCAGCAGACCTTCATTATCCCTGGATTTCGATTTGCGTGCCTTTCTACGCTCCTTGGATTCGCGAGCCTTACGTATGGCCTTGGCACCCAGACCTTGTCTGGCCAGATCTGGTGTTATGTAGACGCCATCGTATAGACGCTTCTCTCTGTTGTTCTGCTTGTCATCCTCCTTGTCAAAGGTAAAGTGTCCACTAAAAGTGCACATACCTCTCTTACCTTCGGCATCATTCTTCTTGGCCAAACCCACGAATTTTTCGTATAAAAATTGGGCCAATGTTTTGCGCTTTGGTGGTGCCTTATCCTCGTCCGGTAATACCAATTTCATGCCCAATTCACCCTCATCTAGTTTGGGTTTCTCGGTTTCAGTGTTGGTTTGAGTTTCGTCTGTCGATGAGCTGGTCTCGGAGACTTCTAGCTGGTTCTCCGTTTTAGATTCAGAAGTTTCGTTGGATTCACTTGAGTTGGTTTCACTTTCGGTCATCTTCTTAAGGAATTCTATTTCACCGGCAGTGTTCTCAGTGCGTGATTTCACAAAATTGGCGGACATGGCCGCCAGTCTAGAGGCTGGAGTTTCCTCTACTTGGTTGGAATTCTCTTCCGAATTGTCGGTGGCTTTGGTTGTTAGCTTGTCGTTTTGGTTTTGGGGTGCCAAGGTATAGCCAGTATTTGGTTCAAACAAGGGCTTGGAAACTATTTCCGGTGTAGTTTTTGTGGCAGAATCTAAGGACTTTGGCTCAAACTGAGCCACTATGTCAGCTATGGATTGCTCTGTGGATACTTGGGTTTCCTCATTGCTGTCCATTTCTATGGTGGTTTCCCGTTTGGGGTAACGTGATTCGAGCTGTTGTTTGATATGTCTGGCTGATAAAATCTCAGTACTTGAGTTTGAAGTGAAATCAGCATCTTCATCGTCTTTGAATGATATCAAGTCGGGGGTTTTACGGCCTTCAAATTCAGTTTGAAGTTCTAGAGAAGATTTACTTTCCACTTCGGTATTAAATTCCGGAGTAAAAGAAGCCTTAGTCACTTCTTCTTCTCTGTTCTCTAGAGGCTTGGCTTCATCCATCTTACTTTGGAGTTGCATCTTTGGTTCCAACGTAGACTTACTTTCGGTATTATCTTCCTGTCTTCCTGGCTTACTTTGAAGTTCCATCTTTGGTTCAAAAGAAGATTTACTTTCGGTGTTATCTTCCTTAGTCACTTCTTCTACTTTGTGCTCTAGAGTTTTGGTAGCTTCACTCTTGGCTATTTCTACTTTACTTTGGAGTGGCATCTTTGGTTCAAACGAAGACTTACATTCGGTATTCTCTTCTGGGGAAAGAGTAGCCGCCTTAGTCACTTCTTCTACTCTATTCTCTAGTGTCTTGGTAGCTTCATTCTTGGCTATTTCAAGCTTACTTTGAAGTGGCATCTTTGATTCGAAAGTAGTTTGACTTTTGCTGACATCTTCCTTGGATACAATCACTTTTTGCTCTAGAGGCTTAGAAATACTTATTTGTGGCTTAGCTACTTCTTCCTTCTTCTGGAGTTGTATGTCGAGTGGCTTGGCTCCCTCCTGGCTATTACTTTGCACAGATTCAGTGAATTCTACAACTATATTCATAGAAGTCGCTTTGTCACCTGTCTTAAACTCAGCACAGGATTGGATGAGCCTCAAGGGTTTAGTCTTCACTTCAGCTGTTGTCTCTTTAACTTCCAACTTAGGCTCTGTGGTGGATTCTTTGACCATTTGGATATCCTTTTCAGTAGAAGATTTTGGTTTTAGGGCCTCTTCTTTGGTCTCTGTAGACTTGAGATTTGAGATGGGATTAGCTTGAGTCTTTGTTGTCTTCGCTTCCTTCAAAGCCTCCTCAGATTGAAATCTTTTTAAACCTGTTTCCACTTGACTTAAGATAGTTTTCAAACTGTCTTCTGTTTCTGGTGTTTCATTATAGAGGACGATTTTTTTAGTTGAAGGCTGTTCTTTGCCTTTGTCACTTTCTTCAGTCAAAGATTTGGATTGATGCTTATTTTCTTTAGTCTCTGACTTACTTAAGCTGGCCTTCACTTGGTTTGGTTCTGTAGAAGACTTTAAGTCTGAAGAGTCCTTTAGTTGTGGCTGTTTGTCTTTAGTCAAAGATGTGCTGAGCTGGGAATCTGGTTGATCTGACAGGTTTGACTTAGTCTCAGAGGTTTTCAAGTAGGAGCTAGGTTGACTTAGTTCCGTCTCTGACTTTTCCATTTTAGTTAGTTCAGCTGAAGACTTATTTTCATCCATCTCTGACTTTTCCATATTAGAGGAACTCACTTGGCTTAGTTCAGCTGAAGACTGAAACTGTTTTTGGTTTTCTTCAGTCAAAGATTTCGCTTCTTCTTCCAGTTGACTTGTTTCCATAGAAGATTTCAACTGCGACTCCACCACTTGTTTATTGCTCTGATATTCCAATTGATCCAACCAAGGAGTCAAATTTTCTGTCTCTTGACTTGCTTTAATCTCGGAGGAGTGCTTCAACTGCGAACTCACTTCGCTTAGTTCAGAATTATTCACTTGGTTTTCAGTTTCTTGGGAAGAACTGTGCTCAGATTCCAATTTTTCCAGCCAAAGTGCCATATTATCTGATGCCTGTTCTGAGTCATTCGATTGGTTGCTTGTTGAGTTATACTCGGGTTCGGTAAGACCCAGAAATAGGGCCAGATTTTCTTGAGCTTCTGAATTGTTTAACTGGGAACTCTCTGGCAGCTCTTCCGTTTGAAACTGAAGTGAAGTCTCAGCTTCTTTGTGTACCGAATCCTTGGAAATGGACTGTTCCTCCTTTTGAATTTGACTTTCTGTAGACTGAGAGCTAGTAGCCAATATTTTCGATGGGTTAGTTTCCATAGAACTACCGTCAGTTGCTTGGAAGCTATCCTCCTGCTTCTTTACACTCTCCGTTTTTCCACTAACCTTCATCTCTGATTTCGTAAGACTCCTTTCATCCTCATTTGATGTGCTGTTTTCTGTACTTGTTGGCATTTCAGACGCTTTGGTTTGATTCTCTGTAGTCTCAGAAGTCGTAGACTGTTCCTTTCCCTGCATAGTTTCAGTTATTTTCAACTCAGAGTTAGGTTGCTCCACCTGGTTATTCATATCTACAGTACCAGAAATTGGTTTAGACGAAGCATTCATCTCTGTGGTTTTAAGTTCTGAACTAATGGGGGGAGGACTGCCTTCTGCACTTCCTTGAACTTTTTGTGCCGCCTGTATTTGACTCTTCAGGATTTCCAAATTGGCATCTCTTATTTCACTAGTATCGTGGCTCAAACGATCCTCTGTAGCCGGGACTACTAAGGATTCTCCCCTTCTCTGCTTGGTCTTATCCTCATTGGGCTTTTTCACCTGACATGTGATAACAAAAGGATTCTTGGGTTTAATCTCATTCGGTTCATGCTTTCTGATCATTGGCAATTCGGGTCTAGACTCAAACGGTGATTCGGGTTTACATTCCGTGGGAACTTCCGGTGTTGGCTCGAGTTTAGGTGTCTTGTTATCGGCCCCCAATAGTTCAGACTTCAGACCGCTGGTTTCTTTTTCACAACCCACCATACGCTTCCTTTGAATCTGCTTACTACTGCCCATACCCTGACGCACCTCTATGGGTTTCATTTGTCTGAGGCGTGGAGTACGTGTCTTGCCGGGTTCCTCACCCGTTTCCTCACCATCGGCGCCATGTTTCTGACGCTGGCTGAGGCTAGTGGGACGACAGCCCACCCTTAGTAGTCCCAGATAATGAGATGATCTGCGACACAGACCAAAGCGTCCAAGTACTAAACTGGCCATTTCTGTGTAAATTTCAAAATTTTGTTTATTTCACCGGAGTTCCAAAATGAAAACTGAAAATTGTTAACTAAAAAATGTTTGTAACTGTCGCTCAGTTAGTGTCCGAATGTTAATGCAGTGCTTACTTCAACTTTTTTTTATTATTATATATTTAAAATTTCACAGGATTATTGGTGTTTCGTGGCTGTACGTGTATCATGACCTTAATGGCACCGCCCAGACCATGACGTGAGGTCTCAAAAGCCTGCGCTGTCTCCTTGATATCAAAATGATGGGTCACAAGTCGTTTGACATTAACTTTGCCGGAGGACACCAGAGCCAGGGCCGCAGAGTAGCTGTAAGGCAAACATAGGTATTCCAGCAAGATGTTTGCTTCGAAATATGTACTCACTCATTGCAGTAACGAAAGACGCCACGTATGTCCACCTCACGTGCTAGGGCATTGATTAGGGGCAACTTGATCTCTGGTGCACCCATTCCTACTATCACCACCACGCCGCCCGAACGTGTGGCCTGCCAATCGAGTTTAGAGATTAAGGTTAAGGTTAACATTCATCAAAACGTTTACAAAAGCTTACAAAAATGGCCAATCTGGCACTGCTTTCTGCACCACAGCAATCTACAGCCACATCCGGTTCGGCACTCATCTTTTGACGTACCATCTTAGCCGTTTGCTCTGCGGTTTGTTCCTTTGTTAGCAATAGCGTGTGTGTGGCACCCAGCTCTTTGGCCACATCAAGACGTTGCTGCACCAGATCAGTGATCAATATCTCGGAAGCTCCCATCGATTGAGCTGCCTAAGAAATGAAAAGGGTTATCAAAGTGCAGTCTGTTAAAGGACTAAAAACATAAGAGGGTATTGTATCTCAGTAGTCTGTCGACCTTACGCGCGACATTGCAATAAATCGCCATAAAGATTGCAGCCTTAAGGTAGACCTAGACACTTAGCAAAGAAATCATTATAAAAAAGTCCGCTGGAGTTGGGTTTGCAGCAGCTTGAAGGAAATTCGGTGTTTTAAATTCAAACTTGGGGAAGCATTAAGCATATTTTCATTACAGTTTCGGTTGTGGTACGAGCATAGCTCGCAATTGAGTGTTAACACTTTTTTCAAATGCGATCAGCCTCAGAACAAAACAGAAACAAACGCAGCACAAACGCTCTCTCACTGAGCGAAACACTTATTCTCGCTCCTCTTCTGTTTTCTGTTATATGTTTTCCGAAGATCACTGACAGAAACACTTTAGAGCGAGTGCTCATCAGAAAACGGTCTGCAAATGACCAGAACACAATAAAAGTCTGCGAAAAAGGGTTTTTGATTTGTGCATTTGGTAGGCTGTGTGTATGCATAAGTGTGTATGTACACGGGCGCAACACACAACCACTCATACATACGCAAAAAACACTTTGGAAGTTTGCTCTCGGCAAAACGGTCAGTAAAAGACACGAGAGAAACAGAAACGAAAAAAATGTGTCTTTGCTCTGAGCAAAACAGATTTGAGCAAAAACAGAACTGAAAGTGTCTTTCGCTCCCTCTTTTCGTTGTGTCCGTAACCAAACTGTTTTTTGCCGACACTAGGAAAGTGTTGAGAGTTACTTGCGAGCTCTGGGTACGAGCGATAACTTCTGATTTTGGTATGAAAAATTGCTTACAGCTAATGTTGCATATTCTTTAAACGATTTTAGTCCTAGTAGAATAGGTCATAATATCTAGGAAATTAAAAATACTAGTAATGCAGTTTTAAGAATGAGTAAACTTTACAAAATTTTAAAATAAAAGCAAGTCTAAATTTTGCTCTTACAGTTCCAGAGTTATTCTGCTTTACTTCCCATTTCATGAAACTTAACCAAACTGCACAACATATTTTATTCTTATTTCTATTTCTATTCTTATTTTAACATGTCGTCTATAGTGGATATTTGGAAGTATCCATACACCCAGAAAAAAGTGGAACGAATAACTTAAGAACAAACGCTCTTGAAAAAATATTTATTCGTTCTTAAATTTTCAAGTATTTCGCTCTTGAAGTCGAGCTAAATACGTTCTAAGCTTGGAGGTTTTAGGCGAGTGAAGTGAGCTATAGAAACTGAGAGAGGAGAGCAACCACATTTGAGAGAATAACTTTGAGGCTGCTCTTACAGTTTTGTATTATATGGGAGAGGGGTGTGGGGAAGCTATGGAACGGAGAGCGTGATAGATTTTTGCACTCATGTTGCTTTGGAATTCCCAACCTGTTATGGCATTGCTATGCATGGAGAGACCTCTGTTCGACTGATAGTTGACACACAAGGACTGATGCTGACCTCAAAGCAGCATCATTCCTCAAGCCGGCTCAATAATTAGTTTTCCATGAAATAAATTTAAACAAAATGGAAAAATTTACTGATATTGAATTGTTGTATGGTTGGAATCTGTGAAGCTTTTGATTTAAGAGTAAACGATCTTACTCTTCAATGTGATGAGCTCTTGATAATAGCAAGAACACTCTCGGTTTTTGACAATGCTGTTTGCCCTTGATTCAAGATTGAGCAATCTTGAAAACGAGTAAGTTGAGCACTTGATCCAAGAACTCTTGTGCTTGATTTGAGAATGATTCGTATTTGGATCAAGTATTGAAGCTCTTGGATCAATAAAACCGGGATCAAAAATTCATACTTGGATCAAGAATTTCGCTCTTGGATCGAGAATTTTCAGTCTTATCGAACTATTGATCTTGAAAATTCTTGATCCAAGTATGAAATTCTCTATTTTTTCTCTGAGTGTGTCGAGCTTATAATTTGATTTAAAAAACATTTTCATTAATTTCGTACATCAGACATTGTCTCTGAAAGGCTACAATATTGATGAATAATAGTTCTTTAACGATGTCAATCAAAATCGCAGCTTTTCTTACAAATGGCTTTTGCCGGCTTCATATCTACATTTTCTCAAAAAGCGAGAGCCGTCGCTTTTTGTTTAAATTTCGATCTCTACAATTTAAAACAATTACAGTTTTAGGAAAAAACATCTAAGAAAGTTGGTCAAGCGCAACTATATTATACTCTGTACACTCTGAAAAAAGTCTATCTGTGTCCTAGAACAAACTGGAGTGAATTTATAGAGTTTTAAACTTAAAATGTCAAGAATGATTCCATCTCGGGTGTACTTAAATTGTGTACGAATAATTCCAAATCGGTAAAACGATTGTTAACATTATTCAAATAAGAACAAGTTTCTCCATAAAGTACGTATAAGTGTACCCACAGTTCAAGTACAAAATATGTTAGATTGAGAACAATAATTGTGCAACAGAAAATGTGATTAATTCTTAAGCGAATGTGTTCCTAAAATTCCCAACTGGTTCTAACACTTATGTTGTGGAGTGGCAAAATGTTTGTATTTCTACAGTAGCTCTATCTTGCTCTTTGGTTATGGCCCTTGGACAGAGTCTCCGCTTAAGAACAAATTGAGAATATCTTTCAAATTGTATGAGCTCAAGCCCAGAAAATGTTGTACTTGTTTGAAATACTTTTACTTTCTTTCTAGAATGCTTTTGAGCTGGCATTAGAAATTACTGGACAAACGTTTTGTACCTATTTGGAGGGATATTCGGGCTTGACTTGAGACCATTATAAGCTAAAAGTATGATTAACAAGAAAGAAAGTCGGTCAAGCCCGACTATAACATACTCTGTACCAAGAAAATGTGTCTTTTGATCATAACTCGAAAACCGTTCATCCGATCTTCTTAATTCCTTTGGCGGATCGATAAGTTATCCTAATAACTAAATATGTCCAGAGGAAACAAGCCATCTATCTTCAAAACTGTGGGAGATATGACGTTTTTTCTAAATTGCGGGGGCGGGAAGGGGCGTGGCCAAAATTGAAAATAAACTTGATCTGCCTGCAGACATAAGAAGCATATGTCCCATACATGTCAAAGCTTTATCTCTTACCATCTCTGAGATCTGTGCGTTCATACGGACAGACAGACGGACATGGCTATATCGACTCGGCTGTTGATGCTAATCAAGAATATATATACTTTATGGGGTCGGAGATGCTTTCTTCTGGATGTTAGATACTTTAGCACAAACTTATTATACTCTATGTACCTTTGGTACAGAGTATAAAAAGATCCTAAAATAGTTCAAAGAATCTCAAAACATGCTAAAATCCAGTATTCGGGATAAAAAAAACCGTACTTAATATAAGAATTTTGTACTTAAATCAAAAATGTTCGTACTTACGTTACTATTGACACCGTTTGAACTTAATTTGAGTAGAAAGTTTTTGTTTTTTTTTTGATGAGTGTAAAACTTTGGAAGAAATTACTTTTATATTTGCAGATCTGTCTATTACGTTTATTTTAAAATGTCGCCACGCCTCCTCCAGCCCCAGATTTTCGGAAAAAAAACGTTAAAGATAGTACGTTCGTATCTTCGGGAGTAATCAGGATTGTTTAAACATTAATGAAATTAAATTAAATTATTAGCAAAAGAATGTTCGCTTTTCTTTCGCGGGTTTAGAGAATATTATAGTCTAGCATGACCGACTAATACGTGATTTTCAGCTATTTTCTTGTTAAATTTCTCAAAAACCTAATCTTATTCTTTATAAGAAGTTGCTTTTCTCAAACTATGCTCATTTTAGGGTCTCTTCGTCACCTTCCGGATTTTGCTTTCCAGCTTAAAAACGAGTTCACAGATTTTGCTTAACTCACCAGCAGTGTAACTAATCCAATGGGTCCAGCGCCTAGAATCAATACTTTTGATCCCAAACCCACATCGGCACGCCGACACGCATGTACACCCACCGACAATGGTTCCAGCAGGGCTCCTTCCTCCATACTCACATGATCCGGCAGCTTGAAACAAAAGTCCGCCGCATGTTTGTAATAGCGGGTGAGATTGCCATCATAGGGTGGTGTTGCACAGAACACCATGTCAGCGCATAGATTATACTTGCCCTGTTTGCAGTGATCACAATACCGACACGGTACACCCGGTTCAATGGCCACACGATCACCCACCTTGAGATTGGTAACATTTTTGCCTATTTTGGCCACCACACCGGCAGATTCGTGACCAATAATCATGGGTTTGGTTAAAATGAAATCACCAATGCGTCCATGTCGTAGATAATGAATATCGGAACCGCATATACCCACGCTATCCATGGCCAGTAGAACCTCTAAAAGGGCAGATGTGAAACGTGTGCAAATTCAATAATTAACTTCCAGCTGCTTACCATCATCGGCTATTGCCGGTATGGGACGTTGTTCCTAGTGAAGGTTTAAGTTCAGTAAAGTTTATACAATTAACAGTACCAGATGGTTATCCTACCAAACGCAGATCCTCAATGCCATGTAGCACAGCTGTTAAATTATCCTTTGCCATGGTTGTTGTAGTGCACGCTTTGAAAGCTCAAGGGGAACTGATTTCATAGTTCTAAGGCGACTTCAGGCAATGCCTTTGTGTTGTTTATAATCTACAAATTGTCTGTGTGTTTTTTTACTTATAGTTTTTAAGATTAATGTGTACAAGGTGTGTGAAAAGTCATTGCTAATGACACACCCCCCTTTTAAAGCTGTCAAGTGTTATCGCTATAATTATAGACGTCAAGATTGCATTATTTATTATTTAGAAGATGATTCTATTAAGAGATGGTGATGAAAGCAGCGTACAGTCGTTTGGTCATAGCTCGACAACCGTTAATCCGATCTTCACCGATCCTTTGTAAGTCCAAAAGTTACAAACCATCTATCTTTAAAACTGTGAGATATGACAATTTTTCCAAATTGCGGGGGCGGAAGGGGTGTGTCTAACATAGGTAGAAAGTGGCACGGTAGGGGGAGGTCTTCGTTCTGAAAACCCAAAGCTTAAATATATTGTTTTCACTATTTTCAGTATGGCTTGGAACTCATAACTCACTTACCTTGTCCCTGCAATTTAAACAAAAATGCCGGCATCTCAGCACATACGACTACCAAGCACTTGCGCGGCATTGCACAGTAATAAAGGGAAGCGGAGATGAGCAAAATGGATCAGCAACCAATTTCGTGCAGATTTTTTCTACGTAGCATCAGCCTATTAAATCCTTAACTTTTATTTAAATAAGAAAGAAAGTCGGTCAAGCCCGACCATAGCATACTCTGTACCAACGAAATTATACGCTCAGCATAAATTTTGATGCTGCAGTAGTAGCTGAAAGCAGCGCTGCTGCAGCGAACAGTCTTTTGATCATAACTCGAAAACCGTTCATCCAATCTTCACCATTTCATTGGCTGATCGATAAGTTATCCTTATTACTAAATATATCTAGAAGGAACAATCCACCTATCTTTAAAACTGTAGGAGATATGATGTTTTTTCTAAATTGCGGGGGCGGCAGGGGGCGTGGCCAAAATTGAAAATAAACTTGATCTGCCTGCAGACATAAGAAGCATATGTCCCATACATGTCAAACCTCTATCTCTTACCATCTCTGAGATCTGTGCGTTCATACGGACAGACAGACGGACTGACGGACAGACGGACAGACGGACATGGCTATATCGACTCGGCTGTTGATGCTGATCAAGAACATATATACTTTATGGGGTCGGAGATGCTTTCTTCTGGATGTTACATACTTTTGCACAAACTTATTATACTCTATGTACCTTTGGGACAGAGTATAAAAATTGTAGAGCATACAGGCGCCACTTGATTCGAAGGTCTATGGGGATTATAAAAATAATTGAACTTATATACAGAGAAACCCTAATATGTAAAAGCTACCCAAACAAAAATAAAATACACTACGCCATTTACACAAGGGAGTGTGGTGAGAAGGACGGGAAGGTAGGAGGAGGAATGGGAGGGGGAAGTCTTCTTTCTGAAAAGCCTACAACAATAAGTTTATTTATGGTTTGAACTTATAATTTTCTTACCTTGTCTCTGCAATTTAAACAAAAATGCTGGCAACTGAGTCCATACGGCTACCGAGCACTCGCGCGGCATTGCCGGAAATCTCAGTAATACAGGGAAGCGTCAAGCTACAATGGATCAACATAATACATTTCGTGTAGATTTTCTATACGTAGCATTCAGCCTATTAAAACCTTAACTTTTTTTTTAGAAAATCAAGTTTCTAAATGAAAAGCAATGCTATTGCATGCCGATTTTGAGCTAAAATATTCGATTAGAGCTTGTACACGAGTATTAAGGCTCTTAATAGCTAAACGTTAATGTAAAACGTTTGGAATTGTCGATTCCATTTGAATTTTTTTAGTACCAAATCTACCCCTGTTTTGAATTCATTCCAGTTTTTCTAGGATTTAGGCATCTCCTCTATCAGCAAAAATTTCTGCGATTTTTTTCTACTTTAATCGGCAGGCCGCTGTCTTGGCTGGGATGATGTCTTCGTCGGACTTATAGATACATTCCCAGCTTCTAGACAAAATAGAGCTTTAAATACAATCCAGAAGTTGATTGCAAATGACCACACACTTGAGTGTCACTGCGGTGACAGCTGACATTAGAATTAGTTAGTAAAAGTTATGCATCTCCATTAGTGATTATCTCTAACAACCCGACCATGTTCTAGACTGTTCGGCTTTCTTTGGCAAGGGGATGTTCTCAATGTGTCATTGTGGACATTTAACAGAACATCACAAATGTTGCTGGCCATAAATTAGTAGACCCTAGTTTCTCCCCCAAACTGTGTAGTTTCTTTGTGCCTTCCCTTTTCTGGCTCCACCATTTGTAATTTTTTGCAAACAAATTTTAGTCCACTTCTGTTTTATGGCAAATTAATGGAGCGACATGTTGCCCATGTTCGGGCCTGGAACTGCACTCGAGCCTAGCAGGTGGCCTCCCCCCCATCCCCCACCCCCTCGAGTGCCTTTTGACCAGCTTCTGGTTCACACATACCAAATGAACAGGGGATTTTTTTTCGCTCTTGTCGATTTTGTGCTGTGTTTGTGCTGTGTTTGTTGCTTTTTTGTATGTTTTATTTTGTGCTTTTGCCCTGTAGAGGCTAACATATTGGACATTTATTATTTTTGTGAGTGTTTTTGCTCACCGTGTAAATTATGGGGTGGGTGGCCCGAATCACCCCAGGCAGAAGATACTTTCCAAACTGCCGCGATTGGTCAGAGATTAGATCTGGCTAGGATTCTGAGTGATAAGCTGCCCAACGATCTGACATGGGGAGGATGGGTTAGCTGTGTGTGGGGGGTGGGGGTTGTCCCGTTTGCAGGATGCAGGATTGCAGGCGTGTTAAATTAATAATTGCATAAATTTTACATGTGCTGTTGCATGAGTTATGGTCGGCGCAGCATAAATCGCGTATAATGTGCACACTGGCCGTGCGAATATTTATGACTGTGACTGTAAATCATCAAACCATAAACGCACTTGGTAAGCGAGCCGGTCACGTTGGCGGGGCCAAATGAACTGATCCTCTTTGTGCCCAGTAGCGTGGGTGTGCACTGGATTATGCAGGCAAGGGTTCATGAAAGTATTCGACAATAATCTTATCCATTTTCAAATCTAAAGAATTGTGTTTGTGAGTTGAACAAATTGCTATTTAAATGATTGTGCAATAATTGAATGCTTTGGCGGGTACATTTTACATTTAAAATATGAACCACATTTTGCAGTGCCACCAGATAGATGTGATTATTAACCGAACCGAACCAGACGAATAACGCTAGTAAATTTGGGATTATTCATCGATTTCCTACAAAAGTATCACTTGAATTTGGGAAAGAAAATTGATCCTTAGCGACATCCCGTTGATGTAGCTTCTAAGGGTGACTTCAAGGGCGCCTGAAAATTTTGAAAATTAAGTCCGATTCACCATATATGCAACAAAAATCTTTTGCTTAAATTAACATACCATTTTCCATGAGCCAGAAAATGTTTTCTCAGTTTTGGACAAAATATTTTCTTATTTTCTTAGTTTTAGAAAAATATTTTCTATATTTTAGAAAGCAAAAAGTATTTTCTAAATACGTATTAGAGAGGAAATGATGTGAGGGCAGTAGAGGGGGTATTTAATCGGAAAACTCCAAAATACTCGTAGTAATATCATCTCTTTTGGCCGGTTCTCCCTACAGCGCATTTTTGCGTTTCTGCATTTTTGTGGTGAATGCTGCTTTCCTGCCATACAAAAGACACAGGGGCTAGTGGTAGGAAAAAGTTGCATTCAATGTGAATGCACCTGCATCCGTGACTTTTTCAGTAGCGACTCAAAAAGGGATCGAATATTTTACATTTTTTATTATTAACAAACCCATAAACAGATTTAAGAGTACTTAGTTAAATGCTCCTTATAAAATTTTGTAGATTTTCTGCCCGTTGTTTCAACCAAAGTCTTTTCTCTTTATTTTATATTTACCTTGTCTGGCACTTGAAATGGGTAGCTAGAAATGCGACAAAATGTTGCATTTGACTATCTCAAGCAAATGTTAAACAGTTGCCCCTCTCATATTCCAAATGAAGGAGCGTTACAAGCGGTGTCTTTTCATATATTTCTAATATATTCTAGATATATTGTTCTATATTTTTGGGCGAATTTCTAAATCTTACGTCTTATTAAATTCCGTAGAAGTCGCCATATTTTAAGTCTCTGTGCAATGTTTTTTCTTTTCTTAGTTCAAGAACAAATCTGCCCTAAATTTAAGAAAATATCTAAAAAAAATTATACTAGATTTAATAAAAAAAAATTCCACATTTTTATAAAATAAAGAATTTTTTCAAAATTCTTTTCTAATTTAAAAAAAAAAACTCAGAAAGGTTAACTAGTCTATTATCCGGTTTATACACAACAAAATTATCATGATAAATGCTCTTTGAAGTATGCTATGTGCAATAATATTACTTGTTTAGTAAATCAATTCTCTTACTACTAACTCATTTTGAATTCCGTCAACAAATCTGTCAATCTTAGTGAATTTAAAGTGTGGATTATGTATGATGCAAACATAAATGACACTCAGTTACTTATTTAAATTGAGAATTATTTAAGAAAATGAAAATGGCATACTTTTAGCGGCAATTACCATAATATATTTTTTTTGTATATAAACGGTTTATATATATATATTTGTCCGATTTTAACCAAACTTTGTGGTATCATGCAAAATCCTAAACACAAAACATGCACGAAGTCGCTTCCATTTAAAACCAAAGAGTTTTTTCATAATAAAATTTATTTTTCGACCGATCATTCGTATTGTAACTATATGCTATGGTCATTCAACTTTGATACAACTTTGTAGAACTGTGAGAAAGCATATCAAATAAAACAACAACAATTTCCAAGTTTTTCCCAATAAGATTTCGTTTCTGACTCTACTTTTCTATGACAGCTATACTACATAAGCGTCCGATTTCGACTTAACTAAGTAAAAATCATGACACACATACAGCGTTTCCATTGAAAACAAAAAGATTTTCTCCCTACGACTAGTTGTTCGACCGATCGTTCCTATGACAGCTATATGCTATAGTCATCCGAACCGGCAGCGCATTTGTACCAAAAGATTTCGTGCAACGTTTGGGGAAGATAGCTTTCAAACTGACGGAGAAGATAGCATAGAAACAGACGGACATGGCTAAATCAACTTAGCTCATCGTGGTCGGAGATGCTTTCTTCTATGCGTTACAAATATCTAGATCATTTTAATATACCCTCTGCAAAGGGTATTATAATTTTGCCCAGAAGTTTGCAACGCATTGAAATATTCATTTCCGACCCCATAAACTATATATATTCTTGATCAGGGTGACGAGCTGAGTCGATTGAGCTTTGTTCGTCCGTCTGTCTGTCAGTTTCTACGCGAGTCTCTCAGTCTCTCAGTTTGAAAGCTTTCGAGCTGAAATTTTTCACAGAGTCTTCTTTTTGCTGCACTCTACTAATATGTCGGAGCCGACCGGATCGAATGACTATATCTCATAGCTCCCATAGGAACAATCTGTCGGAAAACTAGTTTTAGTATGAAAAACTTTTTTCTTCTCAATGGAAACGTCTCCAAACTTTGTAATCGTAGGTTTTGTATGCTTTTTTATAATTCTACCAAGTTTTATTCAAATCGGACAACTATATGGTATAGCTGCCATACAAAAGGTAGGTCTGAAAAACAGTCTTAATTAAAAAAACTTTTTTGTTTTTAATGGTAGCATCCTGCAATTTTGTATTTGTTTGCTTCTCATGCTTTCACATAATTTTTAAAATTTTTGGTCATTTCGGGTGACAATGTCGTATAGCTCCCATACGAACGATCGGTCGGAAAATGGGAAAAATGGTATTTTTGAAACTATTTAAGCGAGCACTTGCAAGGGTATAAAAACTTCAGTTAGCTTAGCTTTCTCGTTTTAATATACCCTCTGCAAGGGTATAAGACAAATAATAAAATTTCACGCTTACTACGAACTCACAACCTCTACGCTATAAGGTGACGTTTTACCTTCTACACCACGCTGCTTTTTGCTAGCTGAGCGTTTAACCAACGGACGGTTCTTCTCTTTTCTTCTCTTCTTCTTTTGACGTATCAGGTTACCCGTTTAATTTGTCGCGGCCGATGTTAAGACGCCATTTCGTTAGTGGTTAATTCCCGAATTACCTGAGTTTGAGTTTTTAGTTCACCTCTAAATTTAGGATGTGCTCTACTTCTCTGGGTGTAATCAGGTGGGTTTAAATAAATCATTTTGCTATAT
Organism: Lordiphosa andalusiaca; assembly: GCA_035044965.1. Taxonomy (NCBI): domain Eukaryota; kingdom Metazoa; phylum Arthropoda; class Insecta; order Diptera; family Drosophilidae; genus Lordiphosa; species Lordiphosa andalusiaca. The sequence goes on along the minus strand of JAWNNM010002934.1, from coordinate 7,801 downwards.
TATTCCAGAAATTCCATTGACAATTCAATTGGAGAGCTTTTGAACAACAATTAAGGGGTATTTCCCAGATCCACAACTACCCATAAAAACAGCAACACATTTTTTTAACGAGCTTGCAACTGGAATTTCGGAAAAATGCACTCATGAAATATGCGCAAATTAAATGAAGTTGCATAATTGATAAAATACGAGTGTGTTTTCTGGTTAAAAGAATTAAAATAAACAAATGAAACAAAAGTTCAATTCCATTCAAAATCCTGGGCGAAATATTTCTCTTGCCTAAACATGGCTGAACCAACAGAAACAACAACAACAGCAAAAAAAATACCAACGATTGGCGTCATCGTGTTGTCGGTTCTGAAGGCATTCATCTTCCTTGCGCCGGAAGCGCCAGCAGGATCGCACAACGATGTTTTGCTCTTGGTGAAATTTAAATAAAAAATGAATTTCTCATTTCGCGCTGCTGCAGTGAAGGCAGCACACCGGAGGGGTGGGGGTTTGTTTGCTTGAATTGAATGGAGTACTTCCGGTTTCCGGAGAAGTGAGCGCTGCACTTTCGTCTTACGCGAAAGAGAATTGCAAACTTCGGCAGCTTCTTTTCACATGTGAGCCCAGCCAAGTTCTTCAACTTTTCCGTTTCCACTCACACACACACACACAGGAGCGCACATACAAGGAGGCAGGACAATGCACAATATTCCGCAGAATTCGTCGCCCATTTTACTGCTGCTGCAACTTTTTACTTGGGCAGCCTTCACCACAGACACTTTGTCTGGCTGCCGGCCATAAATCTCTTAACCCGCGTCCTGTGTAGAGTATAGAAAATGAAATAATTTTTGAAACATCAAAGTGTTGCGAGTTTACAGGACACCAGCTGAGAGTAATGACTCTGCTCCTCTGTTGTCCATATTTGTGTTTCGTTTTCGTGTTTTTGTTTTTTTTTTTTGCAACAGCAGCAAAACTTCTGGGCGCATCCATCACCATCTGTGGCGGCCATTTAAAAATTAAAGTTGAGCACAGAACGGAAAGCAAATGGGAAGTATATTAGCAGTCAGAGCGGAAATGTATCTACTGATCGCATATCTACTGGTGCCACTTAATTTATGGCATCGAACTTTTATTGAACACACACACACACACACACACACACACACACACAGTTCTTGCCCATTTCCATGGGCTTAAAGGGTGGGGAAGTCAAAGAATTTTGAAAAACTTTTAAGTAATGTGACACAATTGGAAGGGGGGCTGCTTTTGAGTGACAAAATTCAGTTTCCCATTCTGTTTAAGTAAAGGCAGCACCGAAAAGTATGCTACTAAAAGTGAATTTTATTTCATGCCTTTGTATTGCATCGCACTATGGTTAAGTTTTCGGTTTTTTTTCCAAAGCTAAATTTATTTTTATTCCTATCTTTCCCACTCGTAAAACTTCATAACAATCTGAACTTATGGGAATATTAAAAATGAGAAAGCTAAACTAAGAAAGCTAAGCTAAGAAGTTTTTCCGACCGATTGTTCGTATGGGAGCTATATGATATAGTCATCCGATTTGGCCAAAAATTTGTAAAATTATGTGAAAGCATGTGAAACAAACAAATACAATTGTAGGATGCTACCATTAAAAACAAAAAAGTTTTTCTAACTAAGACTGTTTTTCAGACCTATCTTTTGTAGGGCAGCTGTACCATATAGTTGTCCGATTTTGATAAAACTTGGTAGATTTATAAAATAGCATAGAAAAACCACGATTACAAAGTTTGAAGACGTTTCCATTGAAAAGAAAAAAGTTTTTCTCACTAAAACTAGTTTTCCGACCGATTGTTCCTATGGGAGCTATGAGATATAATCATTCGATCCGGTCGGTTCCGACATATTAGTAGTGTGCAGCAAAAAGAAGACTCTGTGCATAATTTCAGCTCGATCGCTTTAAAACTGTGAGACTAGTTCACGTTCGCGTTCACGTTCACGGACAGACGGACGGACAAAGCTCAATCGACTCAGCTCGTCACCCTGATCAAGAATATATATGGTTTATGGGGTCGGATATGAATATTTCTATGCGTTGCAAACTTCTGGCAAAATTATAATACCCTTTGCAAGGGTATAAAACGGTATTCAAGATGACTTTAATTATTGTTTAATGAGTTCAAACGTCATCAAAAGACTAAATGTGGTGGACAAATTCGAGAATACACATTTGCATTAGTCTACTAGGATTAAAATCAGTTTAGTATATGTAAAAATCCGCAGTCTACTAATTGGCTTGACTTTTTTTTTAATAATTATAAATAATAGTTTTTTTTAGGAGTTAGGTCTTTTATAGATTGACCTTTAATTTTGCCTACTTTGAGGAACTAATTTTAATGTTAAGTATTAAAGGGGAATATCATTGGCTTCGTCTTCGTTAATTCTAATAGGTTTCACTAACAGTAAGTCTTACTAGATTTGTATGAACTATCAAACTAGAATTACCTACACATTCTAATTCGAATTCGATCCTTTTCTTCCATTTATCCAGTTAGCTTTCTAGTGAAATTGTTTGTTTGCAACCCCTAAGGCAACTGCAATTGACTGTCTGCTGTTCCCTTATAATTCTCAAGTTTTTATTCCTCAACGTTGTCATTTAAATAGGCACTTTTCTGGCTTACTCTTCGTTCTTGCTTCGGCAGAACATATACTAAAATTGGAACGATACAGAGAAGATTAGCATGGCCCCTGCGCAAGGATGACACGCAAAATCGTGAAGCGTTCCACATTTTTTTGGTTTATGAAATTTGAAAAAAAGATATTTTTGTAGAGATTGCCATAAAAAATCATCAAAAAAATCGAAATAAATCAAAATAAATAAAAAATTGTAAAAACTTTGTAATTATATATTTTTGTGACTAGTGCCCTAATCATAAGTTTATAATTACTTGTAGCACTAGGAAGTAAGTAAGTAATAAATAAATAGATAAATTAAATAGAAAACTAGGAAAAAAAAACTTCGGCTCGGCTGAAGTTTGTATACCCTGACCATTCGTATAGCTCATAAAAAAAGGTAACATTTCTAAAAAGTCGAAGTTTTAGAAAAAACTGTTTAAATTTAGTAAATTTTTAATAAATTTAAAAAAAAATAAATTTAAAAATACTTTTGTATGACAGCTATACTGTATAGATGTTCGATTTCGACCAAACTTAGTGTAATCATGAAAAAGCATAGCAAACTAAGAAATTCAAAGTTTGGAGACGTTTTCTTTGAAAACAAAAAAGTTTTTCCCACTAGAACTAGTTTTTCGACCGATCATTCCTATGGCAGCTATAACGTATAGTCATTCGATTTTGACAAAACTTTGAAGAATTGTGTGAAAGCTTATAAAATAAATATATGCCAATTTTCAAGAGGTTTCTATTGAAAACAAAAATGTTTTTCTTACTAAGACTATTTTTCTAACCTTACTTTTTAAACCAAACTTAGCAAAATCATAGAGAAACACAGAAAACTAGTAAATACGGAGTATGAAGATGTTTTTATTAAATGAAAAAAAAGTTTTACTCACTAGAACTAGTTTTTCGACCGTTAGTTCCTATGGCAGCTATTGGTTATATGCATTCGATCCGGCTGGTTCCGACAAATGTGCAGCGTATTTGGACCAGAAGACTTCGTGCAAAGTTTGGTGGTGATAGCTTTAAGACTGACGGAGGAGATAGCATAGAAACAGACGGACGGACAGACGGACATGGCTATATAGACTCAGTTCGTCATGCTGATCAAGAATATATATCCTATATGTGGTCGGAAATGCTTCCTTCTATGCGTTACAAACATCTGGACAACTTCAATATAAAATCCCAAAAATTTTTTAGAAATTAAAAAAAAGAGGAAAGTTAAGCCGAATTTTGTATACCCTGACAATTTGTATAGTTCATTAAAAAATATCCCAAAAATTTTTGAAATTAAGAAAATATTTCCGTTGTTTTTTTTAGAAAAAACTGTCTAAATTTAGTAAATTTTTTTATAAATTCAGAAAAAACTAGTTTCAAAGAAAAGTTCCTAAGAATAAGAAAACATACTTTTTGAGCGTAGCCTAGCTGAAAGTGGAATAATGAAGTCGATTCAAACTCTTAATGGTAAGTCAGCCCCCAGAACAGAAACAATCAACTTTTCTTTACCCCTGTCGTCCTTGCAAGGACTCAACTCGACCCTTAGGTAACTAAATCATTTTAACGCTTTGCCGGGGTGTCACAAATTTACACCAAAGCTGGTGTCGAGCATCAAAGTTGTCCAAGAAGATGGTCGGTCGGCTTTATGCAATTTGTCAAGCTGAGAATTGGCTGCAGTTTTTTTTGTCATTCCCCTCTCTCTCTTTCTGAAGGGTTGAAATCGCACAGCTTCTTGTTGGCCCCAAAACGTGGCACTCAGTAAAATTGGCTCATTTGCATTCGAAATTTAAATTAATGCAAAAACCGCTGAAAATTTTCAAAACTTGGGCAAAGTTTTCGCCGGACCAGGCGGAGGGCTGATCATAAATATTCGCCCGGCGCTCGTTAGGGAGAAGCTGGCGAACGAATGAACGCGACTTCCTTACTAACTACGCAACGAAATCAAGTGTTGGGGAGCAGCTGCCGCTGAAAATATGTATGTGTGTGTGTGTGTGTGTGCAGCTCCCCCTGTAACCCCCACTCGCCCCACTCCTGGAGTTTCGCTTGCCGCAGTTCCTTATATTTTCGTATTCCCAGGAGTAGACCCTAGGAGCAGACCAACAACATCTTACTCGCTTTTTAAAATGTCCAATAAAAATTGCCGACACATTTCGCCCATATTTCTTCGGAATCCCATATAAATCAAGCGCTGTAATCCCTCATGCTATCGCCGCGTCGTCTTGGCAGACCAAGCGAAGATGGAGCCGTAGATGGGAGTTTGGGGTTTTTGGCGGAGGGCGGAGGACGGACGGACGGAGGGCGGGCGTTCGCTTGAGTTTGGCAGTTTGGCAATAAGAAAGTTTTTCTTTTTCTTTTTCTTTGGTGCGGTTGGTTTTTGGATGCTGCCTGGTCTGTTCGGCTTTTGTTTGGTGGCGCTGCTCCTCCTCATCCTCCTTCACCGCCTGCTGCCCCATCGGTGCGTGCGTGAGCTGGCCAACAAAAACGCGCGCGCACTCCCAGGCCTCATTATGGGGGACTCTGGCGATTATTTGAAATTGCCAAAGTTTCATTCATTTTGTGGGTGTGTGGCATACGTAAATGGAAAATATATGTGTTTTGTGTACTTAGATAAATCAATATGCTGGTCGTATTACATGCTCCGAATCTAGATTCAAATGAGGCGCCACCCTCCCACCCCCCCCATCTCAAATATACAGCATAAATAGTTAAGCTAATGATTTGTATTAAAACCATAGCATGCAATTTCGGAACATGGTTAAACAATGGCAAAACTAGTTAACTAAGATGAAAGTTGTTTTCTAAATCGAAGGAAATTCTCACATTTTTTAAGTGTATTACAATTTGTCTAACCTTTTTGTTGATGTAAACCAATTCATCTCTAAGGAGCTCAAATTTCTTCAAACAATTCTGAATCTTTGTCATCAATACACTGAGGCAAAATGGATACACACACACATACGCAAAGTCTTCTATAATTTTAGAGTCGATATTTATTCTTATGCCATGTTGGAGTTCCCAAACAGTCATAGCAATGCTGCCATGAAAAAGAAGAAGTCATATAGGACTCTTGTGGGAAGCTTATTTTGGGGTATCATCCACCTCGCTCAATTGAATCTCAGTTACTTTTTAAGCAATTCTTTTTGGATTGAATGTAGTTTGAACCAAGCCGATTACAAGATCAAATGAAGTACGAATGTCAAGCATGAATCGATATCGGACCTTCTCGATTTGATCCGACGAAGGGAGTCAGTTGAGTTCGAACAACAAGCTAATATTTATCATATCGTGCTGAAACTACTTTCTCCCGGGCTGAAGGCGGCATCAAAACAAGAGTTTCGGGATTGAAAGTCCGTTTTCCATGTCCAGTCCAGTTTTCAATGTTTAAGAAAATCCGAGACTTCTAACATAGTTAGAGATTGATTATAGCTCGAAGCTAAGCGGGATCTTTGAGCGTGTTATGGCTTAGGGATTTTTTGAAGTCATTTACGTAAATTCACCCATAGAGTTGAATTTCTAATTGTGTACCGAAAAAGTGTATTTTCGTTCTCAATAGTAGGCCAAATCAGTTGTTTTTATTCTCAGAACGGCTGGAGAACCATTTTCTCTTCTTAGGAGCCCTCCATGGTTGCATTTCGAACTCATGAAGACCAATCTGATAGATCCAATAATGAAAATACAAAAAATAATCACGCACTTTTTAAAGGGGTACATTTAACGGGGGGGCTGGGGGAGTAAATGGTAATGACCCACTGGCTTGATTCTATAAATTTCCCCTTTTTTTTACTCTACTCTGTGACACGATACCTTGGGACCTCAAAGCAGACTGAAAACACGAATGGCGTCATCTTAGCTCACTCTACTGACAAGCGTCTCGCGAAGCAACGATAAACTCCCTCCTTACGGACTCAAATCGTTCCAAAATGGTTATCAAAACAGGGTAGTCCCGGATATTCTTGGGCCGAGCCGAAAAAGAATGATTTGTTCCCTCTCTTTTAACCAATACTATAAATGAAATAAACATCAAATAAATCCACAAATTCGAACACAACTAAGTCCCAAAACAGTAATATTTTAAGCATGTTCGAGATTAATTTGTCGTCCCAGAAAAATTCATTATCTATTCCTTTCCTTTCTTTCTGCCAATTCACTTAGGACTTATTATTAACATTAACATTAACATTGTGCGATCAAGTCCACCGTTAAGCCATAGTCTAAATGTTGGCCCTAAAACCCCAAAATCGTGCTTGATATATTAGTTTAGTGTTTGAATCATATATTTTCTTATTTGAAATCGTTTGAAATTGATTCAATTATAAAGGTCTTGGTTTTGTTTCTAAGTGTATTTTCCAAACCCAAAAAGAATTCAAATTCCATTGTTTTTTCTTATTTTTTTTTAGTTTCTTTAATAGAAATTTGGTTCTCAAACGGCTCGAAGAAGCCGGCATCGTTATTTGGCTTTTAACTGACATTTCAACAGTCGTCTCTCCCTGCCTGCAATGCCATAACTGTTTGTGAATTTCAAAACGACATGAGTGCACAAATCGATGGCTCTCTTCTCTTGATAGTTTACCCCAACTTTGTTCTCTCAAATGAGATGGCTTTTCTCTTTCAGTTTCTTTGAATTAGTACACTCGCTTTAAGGGGGTATTGCTGGTTGGCGAAAATTTTTTTTCGATTTTTTTTTTGGCATATTTTTACAGCTTGGATATTTGAGAATATTGTCCTAAAAGGGTTTTTTGAAATTCGAAATACTTTAGGAGATATGGCCTTTTTTGTTCAGCAATGTTTTCGCGCGCGCTCATGCAGTTTTGAAAACTGCAGTTTTGATACAAATTTTGGTTTGTGCTAAAGACAATGGATAAAAAAAGTAATAAAAATAAAAAAAGAAACAGTGGTACCACTCTTCGGAACGAAGAACGTTTGAAAAGGTCCGAATCCAAAGCTCTGGCCGCATCAAAAGAAGGTAGAACTGTCCGAAGAGCGCAAAAAGCCGCTGAGCTCTCATTTTGTGAAGAAGAGGAAGGAGTTCTTTATGGGGCTGGGGCATTGCAGATTGATAAACGTAAGTATTTCACAAAAAAAAATGCTTTAATTTTTTTTATTATTTTTTTTTCAAAATCACTTTTTTTAACTTTGAGGTTCTACTGAACCGATTTTG
>JAWNNM010002932.1:0-14506 GCA_035044965.1 Lordiphosa andalusiaca | reverse complement strand
CACAAAATGTTGATCTGTCCACGTTGTCTGTTCAGTCATGAGGTTATGACCAGAGTTCGGCCCCCTTTCGTAACTCTTTTACACAGGATTTCTGGTAATAATGAGCACAGCTTCTGAACTATGTTCGGTGAATCATACCCATTAGTACCACAAAGAGAACTAGATGAGAACCGGTTTGGTTCGCCTATTTTAGGGTTCGCGAACCGGACCATGAACAAGGCGCCTTACACTTTTGACTCCTCGAACCTGAACCCGAATTGGACCACTTTTTCGAAAAGTAAGGTTCGGTTCACCAATTTAATATGCTGAATGATAGTTTTCGAAATTCGACAATAAATGACTCAACGTCTGATTGCGAAGACGAATAGTTTATGATAGCAATAAACAAATATCAAATGTAAAATCTGTGAATGATGTTATAGATTCCTTTGAAAATTGTCCAAGATTACATCCATCGAAAATCTTTCCATATTTTGGAAAAGTCATAATAACGAAGACTTCAAAAATATTGATTTTACTATACTAGCTGTACCAGCAATTTTCAATGCTTAAGTTTGTTCTTTCTGATTAAGGAGCTGGTAGATATGAGCAGCTCCTGGAAGATATAATGCTAATTGACCTAAACTAAGCCGTTTATAATTGAAATAACTTAAGTAATGATCATTTTGATTAAGCATATGGATAGAAGGAATATATGTTTCATTTTCATCGTATTGATGAATTAAAAGTCAAACTATTCTTTTATGTGAAAGCGAACCAAGGTTCGAAACAGAACCTTGGGTTCAGGGGTTCCAAGAACCGGTCCGCGAACAGAACCTTCGATTTTACAATGGGTTCGAAACCCCGGACCGAGCCTCATGAATAATTTTAAAGGTTTGCAGCCTTGATTATAATATTTGCAATATTATTGTACTACTCCAGCTGAAATAGCTAAAGCACTGTTTTGTGTATTGTCGTGTCATCGTCCTTGATCGACGGCAGCAATTTGTGAGTAAGTCCCAACTGCTCGCGATGCATACCCTTGCAAAGGGTATTATAATTTTGCCCAGAAGTTTGCAAAGCATAAAAATATTCTTTTCCGACCCCATAAACTATATATATATTCTTGATCAGGGTGACGAGCTGGGTCGATTGAGCTCTGTCCGTCCGTCTTTCTGTCTCTCTGTTTCTACGCGAGCTAGTCTCTCAGTTTTGAAGCTAGGGAACTGAAATTTTCCACAGATTTTTCTTTTTGCTGCACAATACCAATATATTAGAGCCGACCGGATCGGATGACTATATCTTATAGCTCCCATGGGAACAATCAGTCAGAAAACTAGCTTTAGTCAGAAAAACTTTTTTCTTTTCAATGAAAATGTCTCAAAACCTTGAATTCATAAGTTTTTTTTATGCTTTTCTGTAATTTTGCCAAGTTTGATGAAAATCGGACAATTATATGGTATAGCTGCCATACAAAAGATAGGTCTGAAAAGTAGTATTAATTGGAAAAACCTTTTTTTTTTTTGAATGGTAGCATCCCAAAATTTTGTATTACCTTGTTTTACATGTTTTCACCCAATTCTACATTTTTTAGTTTTTGTCCAAATCGAATGACTATAGCTATACGATTCCATACTAACGATCGGTCGAAAAATAGGAATAAAATTATTTTTGAAAATATTTAAGCGGGCACTTGCAAGTGTATAAAAACTTCGGCACAGAAGAAGTTAGTTTAGCTTTCTCGTTTTTATTAAAATGCTTCCCGCGTATAATTTTAAGCATGTTAACAATAGCAGCTATTTTTTCAATCTTCTCCATTTTGGAGGATAAACCACCAATTAATGACAAATTAAGTAGTTTGAAAGTACATTTAAATGCATTAATCTTCTTCTAAACAGCTATCGTAATCAAATTTTTTTTGTTAAGGATACTATTTCTTCCAGTATTTTTATCGACAAGTCGAACTTTATGCATTGACGCCACATTAAATCCATATTAACATCACTACATTGTTGTCTCGCTCACACACTCAAAAATATATTGCCGTTTGATATTAATGTATGAAAAATAGGTTCATTTAATGATGTGTCACATGGATATAATTATGGAATTTTGATTCCGGTTTCAGCCTTGCCTAGGTTGCAATGGCTAGGAGCGACAAGGTCACGTGGGTAACAAACACTTCCCTTGTTACCGAAATTAACAGCGGCGGATAATATAATCGAAAGTCGGCAGAAATCGTATTTAAGGTGATTCACTAAGACCACTCCACTGGGTATGAATTGGGAAGTGATCCTGCAGCAGGATAGAACCGGAATAGTATTTCTATAAAACTTCTGTGAATTCCACCTGCCATTTGACTATTTATTTGAACGAACGAATAACTTATAGCTAATATATATCCATTGAACATTGGTAAAATTATCGTAACAACGATTGGTTGAGCGCCACGACTAAATATACGTATGTAGTCCTGCGCAGCTCTGTGGGATGCGATGAGCATAGCAAATTGGTTGCGTCGATGGCTCGCCTGCTCTGGCGTTTCTGCACATCTCAACCTGGCCTGCGGCTCAACTTGCTCATTGCGCGGCGGTTGCAATCGATTCGGAGTCCCAGATACACGTTGGCAGTAAATTGCTGGCGTCGATTGGTTGTCTGCCATGAGGTTTTGGCAAATTTGTTAAATTTAGCAGCTGTTTGACCATTAACATAGAGTTAAATGGCCTGCTGAATATGTCAGGTTATCAACCATATCTGTGCAAAACCACGTTGAAATCAGTTCAGTCATTACTGCCACATTAATGAAACTTGGCTACCAGATGGTTCACTTTGTACGTACTGTTCAAGTGGCGTGGAGTGCACCTGGTGTGCCATAAGTACATTTTATTTGCCGAAACTTACTCAATTTGGCCTTGTTCAAGATTAACCAACTACCGCAACCCGTTTATCTCATTAGTTTTGTGACTAATTGTTCTACAGCCACCCAATTAGCTGGCTTCTTACACGACTCACACGCACACTCGCATCCGCATTGTTTTTGGGGCGCCAAATTGTTTTCAGGTGCGTGATAACAAATTGCGGCGTGGTTTGGCGCGGCCAGTGGGGGCTAAACATTTAGCCACATGGACCTCTTTCCCTAATTAAATGTTCAGAGGATTTTCACGCCCACAACCAATTCACGCGATCCATAATCAACTGTGTGTGAGTGGGTTTAATGTTTCGGGCAGTTCGTTTAAATAAATTTCAGCAAAATGTGCGTAATTAATGCGCCAAACTGAATCGACATTTGTTCGGTTGGTGTGTGTGTGTGTGTGTGAGTGTCCGTACGTTTGCGGTCTGCCCCATGTTGCACACACACACACACACACACACACACAAACACAATCAGTCTCCTTTTTGGGTTCTTATCGACTGGCGCAGCCATTGATTGCAGTTCATTAAGCACGCGCGGGCTCACGCACACGGCGCCGCTGACAGCCATTTCCCAGGTCCCTGCCCCGCCATTCCCCGCGGATGCCAACACCTGATGAGGCCTCCGCTCATTAGCCTCGCATCTCTGGCGCACGGTGGTGTTTGACCACTGAAGCTGCTGCCGCCGCCTCTCCTTTAACGGCTGCCTGGGCTGTAACCTTTTCGTCTTGCATGTATTTTCATATTTGTTCCGTGTCCTTGTCCCGTGCTCCTTTTGGCCATTATTGTTGATTGCTTATTCATGCATTCATTCATTTATTCATACGCCTACTCCGGCCCCGGGCTGAGCACACTTGCCACTGTTTGCCTTGCCGGCTCAAGTGAAAGTGTCCGCAGTCTGGTCGCCGGTTGCCACCCTGTGGCTGGTTGCCCAAATTAATTGCGGACGCATAGCGATTCATGTTGATATTTTAAATTAATTATAAATATTTATTTATCCTGATTAGTTGGTGGTGGGAGGTGGCGGGCGTGGCTGCTCCTTGGCCAACCAAATTGAATTTAGTTTATTTTAGCCTGGCGCAGCACTTTGGCGGCGTGGGGAGCGGGAGTTGTTGGGCTGGGCCATCGATTACAAAGACTTGGCTTTAAAGCCAGCGGCAGCTCAATTGCTCGGCTGCCATTACTCTTGGCTGTGTGGTATTGCCTTGCTAACCGAATTCATTTTTCTGCCCTCCCCCGCTCCGCCCTGCTGCTCTATAATTGATGGCAGCATCAATTTCCAAACGAAATAATCAAGCAATGGTTGTGGCACAGATACAGATACTCTGGTACACACGTGCACCCCACCCCCACATGTACACACATTCGCTCACCGGATTTGACGTGTTTTTCTCTTTCGTGCTAAAGTTAATTTCAGTTTTAAGTGGCAGCTGCACCAGCAGCAGCGGCAGCAGCAGAAAAAAAGGTAGCAGAATCAAGTGAAATTATTGAAAGCAGCAAAAAGAGAGCAACTTTTAAATGAAAAACACGAGTCAATTTATATCCCCGCCGTTGCCTTGCCATTTAATCTTCTATTTTCAAATGTTTTTCTTTGCTGTTGAGCCACTTTTTTTGTTTGCCTTTTCACCCTTGTGAAAGGAGTATATCCATTTCAGTCAGAAGTTTGTTGCCAGGCTGACATAAAAGCTTTTCTAGGAGATACAGTAGGCTTGGAAGTATTTTAATGTTTCTTTTATTTTCTGACTTCTTGATTTCGCAATTGAAGGCAGAACATCCCAGAACCATCCCTGTTCGGATGGCAATCTCAAAATGTTTAATATGAAATACTTTCGCAGGACCCTACTGGCATCACTGGTCGCTGCAGCTGCATCGCATACATTCTCACCTCTAACTAAACTTAGAAGTATGAAGGGATTGATTTAAGCACAAATCTCTTGTCTGTACCCCAAACTTGGCTAGCGAAAGTTTGATTCTTTCTAAATTTAAGATTATTAAGATTATTTAAGATTAATATGATCTTGAATTCGGCTTGGATTAAGATTCGGATTAGATTGAATTTAGATCAAAACTCAAAATATTTTCAATCCAAACAAAATCTCCTTATATTTGACTGGGTCTGCCTTGAGCTCAATTTTCAAACTTGATATTGAACCCAAAATAAGCTTCCTACGAGAACTCCATGTGACTTATTTTTGATTGAAATGAAACAGCAAGTCCCAGGCGGCTGTCTTTGACAGACTTTGCCCTTTGACTTCAAACGGGCAGCTTCCCAATCGTCATATCTCCCACAGTAGTAATCAGCATTATTTATAGGTGAAGATCGGAAGAGGAAAGCAAGCAATTATGATGGGCAGCACCGAATGCAGCGGCAACACAATGTCTTGTCAGTTTAACCCATAATAGCAGATTATTTTTGGGACAACACTGAATGTGACAAGAGTTTGATGAATAGCAAAGAAAACCCACAAAAAATTATTGATTGGGACAAAGCGCAGTTCGCACTGAAATATAAAATAATAACGATGTTCTCCTTTTTTAGAAATGACAGATAACCTAAAACAATTCCCAGACCTTGCTAAACTAACTTTCAATACATCGATTAGCTCCGGCCCGAAGAAACAAGTTCTTTTCCATGTGAGGCCTAATATTAAGTTAACGTCGTTTATGATAATTAAGTTCAAGTCTTAGGCCCGATTTCAAATGTTATGTTCAAATGCTATTTGTCAGAATCCAAAATACTAACATATAATATAAGATCATACATAAATCAGCGGAGTTGACACCTTTTTGCAATGGTGGAGAAGATTGACTCTTAGTTTTAGACATTTTTTATCGGGTACTTGAAAATGAATTCAAGTCGTGCGTGTCGTGTCGTGTCGTGTCGTGTTATGCTGTGTTTTGGACCGTGTGCGTGTCGTGTTGAAAATATTCGACTCGCTCCCACTTTGTGTGTCATCCAAATAAAAATGGATCAGATATACACAAACTTCGATAGGAACATAGTAGTTTGAGCGAATTGTTTTTTTTTTTGTATTAGATGGTTTTATTTAGGATATCCTGAATCGGGATATGTACTGAAGTTCAAATTATTCCATTGCTTCACAGATGGAAATGCCGGATTAGAAAATAAGTATATTTTTTATTTATTATTCGCCAACAAACAAAGCTCATTAATATTAACCTAAATTTGAATGCCTACTGGAGGAAAAGTACTGCAATATAGCAGTATCTTGACGATCGATTTGTTAGAGTCGAAGTCAAATCGCATGCTATCGGTCACGGGATTAAAGTGTTCATGATTCATGGAGCGAATAGTTGCCTCAGGAGAAATGGTGGAAAATGGAAAAAGAACCTCATATAATTCATCCTAAAATAAGGTCGTTCTAAAATAATACTGAAAATAAAGGTTTTCCGATCTTCTAGGGTTGAGAGATGCAAGAGGACACACCTACCTATATATGGTGGCAAAGCAGCAGATCATACATTTATTGTAAGCCCTCTCGAGACTCTCTATGTGAATATCACCAGAGGAATTTTAACTAAATGAAGCATATTCCAATTTGGAACTTACAAATGCCGAATAAGGGATAATCCTAGTGTAAAGAAACTTAAATTGGCTGGCATTGTTCTTAATAAAGCCAAACCATTAGATTGGTAATTCAATAAGTAGTCTTAATGTTGTAGAAGCATTTGCTATATCTGACAGTAAATCATTTGTGTAGATTAAGTGGAAGTAAGTTGTGGGCACACCATGCGCAAAATAAGTTGGCTTCAACTCAAAATAAGAACAAGTTGATCTGTCAAATTATTGTGACCAAATGTTCGTGAAATAAGAGCAATTCCACGCAACTTAACCAACGCACCGAAAAGTATATGTTTCCTAAAATGAGAATGTTGTAACGATTAATATCCCCAAGAATGTGAGATTCATTTATAACCCAAACCAAACTCAATAGTAATTGTTACCCCGTTGAGCTTAAAAACGGACAATTCGAATTCATATCAAATTTTTTGTTCGTAAGTTGAGAACATTGCACTATAAGTGAGACCGCCTGATCCTAGAGTAGAGTAAGGTAAATTAAGAAGAGAAGAGTGATAACCTTGACCTTCGTTAGTTTCATCTTCATAGCTGAATGCTACTTTGGGATGTCTGTGGCTCATTTAACGAAATTTTTGGGGCAGAACAGACCCGACTATAAACAAGAGTGAGAGCTCCTAACATTTAGAATAGCAAAGCGCCCCTATATTCGCCTGCTGAGTCAGTTGACTCATAAGAATCCAAAACGAATAGTCTAAGAACTAACGATCTTGCAAAACAATCTATTTGTTCTTGAAATATCAAGAATTTCACTCGTAAAATCGAGCCAAATTCATTCCCAGTTTGGTGTTTTCTGCCTAGGGGAGACAGGTAAAGATACAGAGAGAGAAGAGGAAGCACATTTGAGAAAATGCCATTGGGCACTTGCCGTTGAGTACTTAATTCAAGAATTGATCTACTTGAATTAAGATTGATTCATTATTAATTGAAGTATTAAAGCTATAGGATGATGAAAAAGGAGATAGAATATTCATATTTGCATCAAGAATTTCGCACTTGGAAGAAGAATTTTCATTCTCATCGAACTTTTGACATATACATTTCGGCGCTCAATTTCTAACAGACGTCTCTGATCTAACTTAATATTAGGTTTCACTCGACTCCGGATGTGATGGTAAATGTCATGTGGCTAGTTGTCGGCAGACTCATTGAAGAGTAGGTGAAATGGTAGGAGACGGTAGTCCTGTAAGACAATCGGAAGCGTAGAATACAGAGCGGTAAAGCTCGTTGCTTTTGACTTTTTTTCTATGCTACTGGCGACTTCTCTGCTATCATTGCCGACCACCGATCTATCCGAATCGGATTATTCAATCAAAATGTTGGAGGTTTCTACAGTTCCGACAATCGTGTTTAAAATTGATGGAGCTAAGATATCTGGGGTCTAATTCATGGCCCAGCTGATTCTCTTCTCATTCTGAAAATCAAATCGCTGCACCCAACTAATATTTCTCTTTTCGCAGATTGCAGTCAATCCATTAAACAAATAAGGCGATCGTTGAATCGAAAGTTTCTGACTGAGATTTCAAGGGTATGCGCTGGACCAGCTTTATCCATGTGGGCTTTGCCCTCCAATTTTTTGCCGACTTTGGCGAATGTAGCGTTTTAGTCGGAGTACAAAAACCGTAGACGGACACACACACACACACACACAAGCGTTTTGGGGCTGTCAGCTTTTAGCTCGTTTCATTTATTTGGCAGCTGCCTGTGTCTGTGTGTGTGTGTGCTCGCGCTTCCTAAGGGAGCAAAAAAAAATATAAAAAATCTGCACAAAAATGCACGGAAATTCATCTTGATTTGTGCTGGGGGTTTTTGTAGCTGTTGCTGCATCTCTATATCACTCGAAATGGCTTTTCTTTTTCTATTTCGGTCCCTTTGTCCGTTGTTGTTTTGTTTTGGGAGTGTGTGGTCTACTAAATCAGAGACATTTAAGCGCATTTTTGTTAAAAGTCACTCATGGCGCTTGGCCATGGCTCATTTGTAGTAGTCAGCTACTTACCACAGAAGATGCACAGCAACAGCAGCAGCATGAACTGCTGCCAGTTGTTGGTGTTGTTGCTGTTGATGCAGCGACACCTACGCGTGGTTGCCGATGTCGTCCCCGTCGCCGTCGTCGTCATGGTGTCTGTTGGAGGCAACATGTTGCCGCTGAGTTGGTGATTTTGCATTTCCGGCTTGTGAGTACTAAATTTTGTTTGCTGTTTTTGTTCGTGGCGCTGCCTGCACTCACAGGCACACTCACAGGTTGATGTCGTGTCCGGGATAAGGACCGTTGCTGCTGTTGCTGCTGCTGCTCCTGTGAGTGATGTGGTTAGAGCTGATAGCGGCTGCCACATTGTCAACGTTTTTGGCCACTTTGCTTGGCACTTGCCGCCGCCAGACATTAATTAAGTGTGAAATTAATGGTCTAGCTGAGAGCAAGGCAATCACTTTTTGCTTTCGAAATGATTTTTGTTGTGACTCGGATTTTATTTCAAGATTTTTGATTTCACGCACTTCACATTGATAATTCAACCCGCTTCCTGCACCGCTCGTGTTTGTCCCGCCTACTCATTACCGCACAACGAACGCGGCGCGACTAAACGCCGCACGAAGCTTGCTGAGGGTGCGAAGTTGTTGTTGTCGTCGACTGCTCAACATAAATATGTGGCGGCTGCCCATGTTGCCAGCAACATGTTGCCTGGAATGTGTGTACGTTGTGGCTGCCTTTCCGCGAAAATGCTTGTCAGTTGACATTTATAGACGTTTTTAGTGTTGCTTCTAATTGCTTCATATGCTGCACAAAGTTTCTGCGGTTTTTACGAGCCGGCCCTGCAAAAGAAGAAGGAAATTGTTTCAATTAGTTGTTGACAAAGTTGGAGGTGGGCACCAAATATTAATTTTATTGCTTGTCGTAAAGTGTACGTACACACTGCGTCAGACAGAGAGGGGGCGAGGCAGTTGCACAAAAATCATTTCAGCGATCGTCACGTGCCCCGGTCAGCATTGATTTATGCGGCCAAAGGCCTTTGCCGTGCAGATAAAGCATTTGTCGAGCGACCTAACTCAATCGAACTGGAACGTGCCCCGCGGCAAAGGAATGTTGTCCAAAATGTGGAGCTAACTAATTAGCAGCGCAGGCATTTCATTTGTATTGGTTTTGCATTATTTATGACCTCCCAGCGTCCCATGCCCGTTGCACAGTGGTCGACATTGCCGCTTGGATTTGCTCAAACAACAAATTAACGAAAAAGCAAAGCTAACTTCGTCTGTGACGAAGTTTTTATACTCTTGAAAGTGCTCGATTAAATATTTTCAAAAATAATTTTTTCCCCACAACGACACATTTTCGGATCGATCGTTCGTATGGCAGCTATATGATATAGTCATCCGACTTTGACAAACATTTCTTGAATTGGGTGAAAGCAAGTAATTGCAGGATGCTACCATTAAAAACAAACAAGTTTTTCTAGCTAAGATGGGTTTTTAAACGTATATATAGTTTTTCGATTTTCATCAAACTTGGAAAAATTAAAAAAAAAACATAAAAAAGCATAAAAATAAGGTTTGAAAGCGTTTTAATTGAAAAGAAAAAAGTTGTTCATTCTAAAACTAGTTTTCCGACCAATTGTATCAACGGGTGCTGTCAGATATAGTCATCCGATCCGGTCGGTTCTGATATATGAGAAGTCTGGGCAAAATGATCGGTCACCAAACTTTGCAGGGAGTCCTTTAGTAGAAATACGCTGCACATTTCTCAGAACTGGCCGGATCGGATGACTATAGCATATAGCTGTCATAAGAACGATCGGTCGAAAACTAGTTTTAGAGAGAAAAAGTTTACTGTTTTCAATGGAATCGACTCCAACTTTTTACATGTGAGTTTGTTAGGCATTTGCATAATTCCACTAAGTTTGGTCGAAGTCAGACATCTATATATTTTTAGCTCCCATAGAAAAGTAAGGTCCGAAAAGTATTCTTATTTAGAAAAATGAGAAAAGTCCGCACCACCGAAAATTTTAGCACGTTTTTCGTAGTAAGAATAATTTTCCATTCCATTCAAAACAGACAAGTGTTTCTTAATAAAACTTCTTTTTCGACGGATTATTCGTAGTGCAGCCAAATGCTATAGTCATCCGACTTTGACACATCTATGTAAAATTATGAGAAAGCATATCAGCTAAATTAATGTCAATTTTAAAGACAGTTCCATCGAATACAAAAAAGTTTTTCTCACTAAGACTACTTTTAGACTCTACTTTTCTATGACAGCTTTACTATAAAGATGTCCGACTTCGACCAAACTTAGTGCGATCATTGGAAAGACTAGCAGACCCCGAAATATAAGCTTTTGTGGCCATTGAAAACAAACATGTTTTCCTACAAGATCTAGTTTTTCGGCCGATCGTTCCTATGGCAGCTATATGTTATAGTCATCCGATCCGCCCGGTGTCGACAAGTATGCAGCGTATTTGTACCAAAAGACTTCGTGCAAAGTTTGTTAGCGATTGCTTTAAAACTGACGGAGGAGATGGCATAGAAATATACGGACAGACGGACATGGCTATGTCAGCTCAGCTCGTCATGCTGATCAAGAATATATATACACTTTATGTGGTCGGGAATGTTTCCTTCTGTGCGTTACAAACATCCGGACAATTTCAATATACGCTCTGCAAGGGTATAAAAAGATTTCTTTACTAAGACTATTTTTAAAATCAATCTTTTTTATGGCAGCTATACTATATAGTTGTCCGATTTTAGTCCAACTTTGTGGAATCATGGAAAAGTATAGCAAACTAATACATTTAGAGTTTGCCAAAAGATTTTTCTCACTAGAACCGTTCCTATAACAGTTCTTATAGCAGCGATATGAAATAGTATTCCGATCTGGCCGGTTCCGACAAATGTGCAGTGTAAAAGGATTTGAAGACTTCTTGAAAAGTTTAGTTGATAAAGCTTCGAAACTGATGGAGGAGATAGCATTTTTATGCTGTTCAAGAAAATATATACTTTATGTGGTCGGAGCTGCTTCCTTCTTTGCCTTTCAAATATTCTGATAATTTTAACCCTCTGCTAGGGTATAAAACCGATACAATTCTGAAATTGCCATGATGCTGTTGTTTGATTTCTGCCTTTCTATCACAAATCACCGACCTCATTTATGGCTTTCTGCCGAATGGCTCTTAGTTTCTATGTAACGGGTGAGCTTTCAGTGATGCAAACGGCAAATATTAATATTTAAAATAAATATATCAAATTAATCGGAGCAAGCCGCTCGGAGATTTGGTGCTGTCAGTGGTTTACATAAGGTTGCACCCAGAGTTCGGTTCAACTTATGGTTTTCAAAGATTGGTTCGGCTCAGTGGTTTGCGCTTAGAGCAGAATCATAGCATTTTCAGAATTTAATTCTATTCTCTCAAATAATTTCGACACTGAATCGTAAGTTTTAGCTTGTGACCCCACCATACCCAGTAGTTTAAGAATTGCTACGGTGTGGTCGCCCTCAACATCAATGTATCAACTGAACTTACAATTTGCTTGAAAATTTTAAGTCCGAAGAAGCAGCTCTTCGGGTTCAACGGTCAGTTCAATCCACTCTCGAAAACCGAAAATAGCAACCGAAACAGTCCGACGGAGAAAATTTTAAGATGAATTTCGCATCCGAGGGAATCAATAACTGTATGAGCGCTAGGGGATAGGATTCGTTACCAGTGTGGATGTACAAGCTACAGATAATCAGGTGGGCCAACGAAATGCAAAAGAGTTCGGGAGAAAAGGCAGCAAGGGGCGACCGAAGCAGAGATGAGATGGAAGACGAACAACTGATGTCATTAGGATTTGGATGGAAAAGGTTAGATAGCTGATGCCAGCTTGTGCAAAACTGAAGCATCTGGCAGACATTGATGGCAGCTGGCGACAACGTTAAGCGGTTGGATAATTTGGCAGATTCCATCTTAGTACAAGTTTTCATTACAAACAGACACCACTATCCATGACTAGGCAGTATGTTGACAAATTGAATCACTTACATCGACATATTTTCTGAATTGCCTTAGACTGCAAGGGAAGCTGAATCCACTATTCTGTGATTTGGATTGTATGACCTACAGTCATATCTTAAACCGAACCTTTATTTCAATTAACCATGCTCCAGCTTTCTTAATTGACAGCTTCAATTTGATCCACCTCATTGCTAATAATGCGCCACTGTGCCGGAAATGTGTATTTTTCCAAATCCTTTAAACTCTCGCCACTGCAATTGTCTGATGGCCATGTCATTTGCCTGGCATCAACAATAGGTTCCCAGCTGACAAGTTGTGCAGCGACGTCCTCCCCAGCTCTCATGGCAACCAACAAAAATCACTTCCGCAAAGGATTGGATCTCTCACCCATTGCCCATGCTTAACATTTATTATGCCATTTGTGTGAGACCAGAATTACTCGACAAAGGCAAGCGTTGGCTATATTTAGTCAGCTTCCCCCCCAAATCATTTATAATATTTTGTCATTGTCTGGGACTTCGAACGTGGCGTTCCGTTTGTGTTGTTGCATTTTATTAATTTGTTTGTCATCTTTTTACATTTGTTTATTGATTAAAAAATGTGCGCACACGCGGCCGCGATCCGGGGGTGGGATTGAGGATGAGGATGAGGATGAGGATGAGGATGATGACGGCGTCTGCTGCCAGCCGCTGTTGTTCTGCGGTCGTTGCTGTTGTAAACATGTGTTGCCAGCAACATTATCACTGCTGTTGCTGCATTGTTATTTTTATTGCCTGCCTCGCCGTCGTTATTTAAAATAAAACATCATTTTTTGTAATTGTTGCCGCCGTGTGTTACATTTGTGTCCGCCCGGCCCTCCCCGTGCTCCCACTTACTGTTTACCTAGGCCAGACCCGCCGCCGTCGTTGCCAAGCATCCTCCCACCCAGACGCGCCGCTTGTGTTTGTACAAATTATTATGAATGATAATTTTGTCTGACGCATTTTTCATAAATTTTTGTCTGCGTTTTGTTTCTACTCCCCTGACGGTTTTATTGTTGTTTCTGTGCCTTCGGCTTTGTTTTATGAATTTCATAATTAATTGTGCTTGACATATTTTACATGTTTTCGAGTGTTGCCAAAGCGCCGCTTTTTATATTTTGATTGATTTTACTTCAATATTTGGCCATTTATCATTGTGGTAGAGCGAAATGTGTGTGTGTGAGCAGATGATGCGAGATTTATGAGCTGAAAGGGTCCCGTTTTGATCAGGGGTGGATAAAGTCATACGGATTCGGTGATCCAAGCAGTTGCTAAAACAATAGGTGTCCTATTTCCTAGTTCGGTAAGTTTTTCATAAAGTTATTCAGTGAGTGAACAAATTCTTACTTATTTGGTTCTTTTAAACACTTTGCTGGATGTAGAGGTAGTTCGAAAATCTCTCCTGGATGCTGATCCGGCCAAATGCGGCAGTTTTGTAGCTTAACATTAACATCATTCACGAAAACAGCTGTTCTTTTTGGAGCTGTTGCAGAGCCCATTGAAGGCATGGTTGTGGTGTGAGAATTACCATGATAAATAGTCAATCAATTCTAAACAAAAATAAGTTAGCAGTATGTCAGTAGTCAATCGAGATCTGCAAAAAACTTCTAACAACAAAATAGAAAGTCGGTCAAGCCCGACCATAACATACTCTGTACCAACGAAATTATACGCCTTAACAGAGCAAAACAAAAACTAGTCCAAAGGCGCTATTTCGCACGATCTATGCGGCCAATTGACCAGCCGCAAACGTTAAATAAACTGTCCCATGAACAGCTAGCCTGTCAAATGCAGCATTGTGTTGCGTTCTGTGTGCATCGTCTTGTTGAAACCAGCTCATCCGTATTGGGCAAAAGTAGTTTGAAATCATCGCACGGTAGTGTTCCTGCCTTCGTCATCATTTAAAAAGTTTGTTTCCAATAATGCCATCGGCCCATAATCCGCACCAAAAAGTGCGGGATGCAGCCTCAGATCTTGCAATTCTTCTGTCTGCTCTTCACACCGAATACAGCAACTTA
>JAWNNM010002928.1:0-32462 GCA_035044965.1 Lordiphosa andalusiaca | reverse complement strand
TGGGATTATATATATCTAGGCATTTTCTATTCTAAACTTGCTGGATGAGTTTTCCATATAATTTTTTCAATATTTCACTTTTGTCCTTGCCTTAGAGGGATAATTTGTAAACTAATATTATTGCATTATTCCTTTGCATGCTTAGGTTGTTTGGTATTTACTTTATTGATTTGTCACTCTGGCTCATTCTCATTCACATGTTAAATTTCTCCCATATGTTTAATTCGTCTTATTATGCTCGTTGAAATAAATATAATAGTACTATGTGAATGGCCAATTAGTCGAAATGATAGTTTTTGGCAATAGAAATGGAGCTGAACGATCTCAACTTCATATAAAAAGACTTAGCGGGTGGCACATTGCTCTCTGAGTCAAATTATTTATTAGGCATATTTCCTTTCTGTATAAATTTCTATTGAACATTTCTTTCATTTGGCCATTTCCGCAACAGTTTCCAAACAAATAGAAAGTACCATACTTTTATCCAAATTTATGTCTTTTGTCTTATAATATCCTTTTGACTGCTCTTGGCAATGAACTTCCGCTTGGCCAACAATTTATCTCCGGCTTCATCTCTGAGGTTTTGTTATCCAACTCATAATCCATTTGTAAGTTGTTCTTCCTTTTATTTTGCTGTTGTTGTCCATTGCCAAGGCAATAAATTTCTGGGGAAAACAGAATCTACATAGGCGCAGTAACAAGGCTCTAAGTGAAAAATAGAGAAAAATGGGGTTTTCAACAAAAGATAAACAACACAACACGCGAAAGCGCATAAAGTAAAACTGTATTTAATTAACCGACATTGCAATTACAAATTCTGTGCAACGCGGAGCACACAAAGCCAGGGCTGGGGATCCGAGACCAGGGACCTAGAGACCCATGTGACCGAAATGAAAAAAAAGGAAGGAAAAAAAAATGGAGCAAGAGCAGCTGCCGCTGCTGTTTGGCATACTAAAAAGAAAGCGGCGATGACGACGAGCATAGCAAAACAATTTCATTTTGTGCAGCAGCCGGCATGGGGAAGTAACTTTGCTGTGGAACCGACGAAGTCGCAGGCAGCCCCCACCTAAACTTGGTTAAAGGGTGTGGAACAAGACGGAGTCACTGTGGTTCAGGGAACTTAACATACATGTCGTCGGTTTGAGTAAAAATATTTTAGAGAAACTAATTAGAGAAAATCTTGTTTCAGATAAAGATCGTTTGTAATATCAGAATTCATAAGAAGTTAGTACTCTGTACGAGAGGTACAAAGAGTATATTAAGTTTGTGCAAAAGTAGTCACAGGCATATTAACGCCCCTATGAAAAGTATATATATTTGATCAGTATTAACAGCCGAGTCGATATAGCCATGTCCGTCTGTCTATCCGTATGAACGTGCAGGTTTCAGAGATGATAACAGATAGAGGTTTAAAATGTATGGGACATATGCTTCTTATACTTGTAGGCAGATCAATTGAATTTTAAACTTTTGCCACGCCCCCTTCCACCCCCGCAATTTGTAAAAAGCGTCAAATCTATAACAGTTTTAGATCTGGAAAGTTCGTACCTTTATAACATTTTTTTAATCCAAATTATTTATCGATTTGCCGAAGGAATGATAAAGATCGTACTTATGAGCAATAGTCGAGTTATGAGTGAAAGAATGTTCACTGTAGCAGCGCAGCTTTCAGCTGCAACAGTACAGCTGCTGGTACAGAGTACATCACAGTCGAGCCTGACACATTCTTGTTTAAGCCCTGAGTAATCACTTTATTTTTAACAAAACCAAACAAGAAAGAAAGTCGGTCAAGCCCGACTATAACATACTCTGTACCAAAATTTTTTTTTGCGGTGGCGGGAGGGGGCGTGGCCAAAATTGAAAATAAACTTGATCTGCCTGCAGACATTAGAAGCATATGTCCCATACATGTCAAGCCTCTATCTCTTACCATCTCTGAGATCTGTGCGTTCATACGGACAGACAGACGGACAGACGGACATAACGGACATGACTCGGCTGTTGATGCTGATCAAGAATATATATACTTTATGGGGTCGGAGATGCTTCCTTCTGGATGTTACATACTTTTGCACAAACTTATAATACTCTATGTACCTACGGTACAGAGTATAAATATATTTTAATTTAGGGTCAATCATATTAAATGGACGTCTTTCCGGAGCCTCCCATTTTGATTTCAATAATTTTCGAAACAAGATATGACATAAAATGTATGTGTGTCACTCAAAACATCTTAAACGAGAAAGCTTAGCCAACTTCGGCTGTTCCGAAGTTTTTATACCTTTGCAAATACTCGCTTAAATATTTTCAAAAAATACCCCTTTCTCCATTTTTTGACCGATTGTTCGTTTGGGAGCTATACGATATAGTCATCCGATTTGGCCAAAATATTTTAAAGTTATGTGAAAGCACGTGAAACAAACAAATACAAAATTGCAGGATGCTACCATTAAAAACAAAAAAGTTTTTCTAACTAAAACTGTTTTCAGACCTATCTTTTGTATGGCAGCTATACCATATAGTTGTTCGATTTTAATAAAACTTGATAGAATTATAAAAAAACATAGTAAACCTACGATTACAAAGTTTGGAGACGTTTCCGTTGAAAAGAAAAAAGTTTTTCTCACTAAAACTAGTTTTCCGATCGATTATTTCTATGGGATATAGACATCCGATCCGGTCGGCTCCTACATATTAGTAGTGTGCAGCAAAATTTCAGCTCGAAAGCTTCAAAACTGAAAGACAAGTTCGCGTAAAAACAGACAGACAGACTGACAGACGGACGGACAAAGCTCAATCGACTCAGCTTGTCACCCTGATCAAGAATATATAAGTTGATTTTGTTGAGATGCCATCTATTGGTCAGCTGAGGATTTCACTTTACTAGCATGCTTCATTGATTGATTCTCATTTAAAGAATTTATGCATTATTCCCCTTTTTTTAATATTTTGAAATAAATTCTCTGTTACATAGCGTTTCTGGGCCCCTGTAAAAGGAGAGTGGAAGAATTTCATGATTTTCCCCTGCTTGCTTTGGTTCTCAGAATTGAGCAAGTTAAATATATTTAAGTCATGGCTAGCTTTATGTCGATGCATTTTATTTATAAATTGTCCTTAAAAACGTCCCGCATTCTCATCTTCTAAGTAGCTGCTTTGTGTCAGCTAATGTAAAAATTTACATCTTATTTCTTAGTTCGATTTGAAATCTTGGGTTTGAAACAGATTCAGGTTCAATAACTTTTCTCACTTGATTCGGCTGAAGGATCAAAGTTACGGGCTCGGTTCAAAACCGGTGAAATAAAGGGCTTGTTAAGTTTTGGAAATCTTATATTATATATAGTTTATGGGGTCGGAAATGAGCATTTCAATGCGTTGCAAACTTCTGGGCAAAATTATAATACCCTTTGTATAAAACCTCGACCGAATAGTTTCTCAGATTATTCTCCGATTATTCCAATGACAGATGTAACCTATAGTCATCCGATTTTGACAAAACTGAAAAATTGTGTGAAAGCTTATATAATTATTCTATACCAATTTTAAAGAGGTTTAAAGAGGTAACCTTACTTTTTTATGGCAACTATACTATATAGATATTCGATTTCGACCAACCTTGGCAGAATCATGGAGAAGCATAGAAAACTAGCAAGAGACGTTTGCATTAAAAAAACACATAAAAGCTTTTCTCACTAGAACTAGTTTTTCGACCGATTGTTCCTATGGCAGCTATATATTTATAGTCAACCGATCCGGCGGTTCCGCCAAATGTGCAGCGTATTTGTACCAGAAGACTTCTTGCAGAAGCGAAGAGCTAGCGAATAGCTAGCATAGAAACAGACGGACGAACAGACGGACAAGGCTAAATCAACACAGCTCGTCATTCTGTTCAAAAATATATATAAACTTTATGTGGTCGGAAATGCTTCCTTTTGTGCGTGTTTGTAACATTTGGACAATTTTATAAACCCTCTGCAAGGGTATAAAAATTCATTAATGAATTATTTTGGAGTCGATTTTCGGGTTTGTCATTTCAACCTTCGCATAAAAAGTTCTAATAAAAAATTCAAATTGGGTCGGTTTGGATGTAAGCTAATGCAATTAACAAATAATTTTTTTCCGCGTTTTTACTTTAAATCACATTTCGACACCGATTCTATTCAAAAAGTACATCGGAAAATTTCTGGTTTACATATTTTTGTATAATAATATTAATAATATTACATCTTTTCGTATAATATTGGCATATCACGACTGCTAATCAGAATTTTTTTTTTTTAATATTCAACCCAATTTGCAACTACCATCTTTCTTATATTTCAACTTATATTTTGAGGTTCTTCGTTCGTTTTGTAACTGTTTTAATGCTAATAGTTTTTGCAAAACTCTTAGAATTATTCAGATTTTTATGCAATTTGTGAACATAGATAGTTGAGTTCTAAGGGGAGCAACCCTTTAAAAATAATAAGATGCAGTATATCGAAGGATTGATGGTGGCTCTAGATGTTTCTTTTAAACAATGATACTATTTTCGGATATTGTCCATAACATCTAGATTTTTGTTAGTTTTAGCTTATAGTTGCTTAAAATGGCTTCTGGGGATACTGTACTATGGCCTTAACTCTCTTTAATATAATCAGAAATTACTATTTCTTAAGCTGTATTTTTAATTCTCGATATCTTATATAAGGAGGGCAAAAAGTACCTCAGCTTACTTTGAGAAATGATGCCAAAAAACTAAAAAACAAAACTATTTTCTAACTGCTCACTTCTTATACAGCTTCTTGTATATTTGTTGTGCTTCTTAGATTGGCTATAACTCCTGTCTGCTATACCATTTGCGAAAGTTTTATGAGCTATAAGCCAATTAAAACTACAACTTAAGCTTTAGAACTTTCTATCCCTTATATTTTTAAGATTTTCCTAAACCAAAGTAACCAGTAAAAGTCAAATTTCATTGATTTGTGTTTTTTTTTTTATTTTTGAAACAATTTATATCAGGCAATTTATATCAGGAACTCATTCTGAGCATTCTGTTCTTAGTTAAGTGAAACAGTCACCAATATATTTGATTTTTATTTCTTGCTAAAGTTAAATCTAACTAGGTACAATAAATACGAGCTAGATGACCCAACTCAACTACCCACTGTACCTCGGGCCTTGCTGACTTCCCCATACAATGCAACCGTTTTCAAGGCGCGCAAACAAAAGCGCTGTTGCAGCAGCAGCTGCTGAGAAGAAAAATGAGAAAAGCAGCAGCCAAAGCTGCCTTTTGTTTATGTCTTCACAGAATTTACACCTTAAAGAACTGCAAGTTTCCTTTTATCACCAGCCTATTCCGAGAAAGAAGGAAGAAAGAAACTTAACAGTAGCAAGTTATCATCTAGCAAACAGAAGCTACTCCTCACCTCGCCCTCAACTCTTATCTGGCGATTTTTTTTTTGTCTTCAGGCAGCAGACAGCCATTTTATATGAAAAAAATTAAGTAAAGAAGAAAAGTGGGAAAAGTGGAAAAGTTGTGCATAACTCAAAAAGTCTTAATGAATTATGAGCCTTGGCTCGTTTGCTTTCGTCTCATCGTCGTCTGTTGTCTCGTCGACTTTCGCCAGTTGGTTGAAATGAAGTTTTATGCTTTTGAATGCCTCTTTTGCTTGGTTCCGCAGGTTAAAGGCAGACTTCGGTGATGTGCTGATGATGGTTATGATTATGGTGATTCGAATACATTTGGAATAGTTGATAGTTTCACTGAGAAGTGAAGAAGAGCGCTTAAAGTTTATATCAGCTTTACATTTCCTACTTACTTGCTGTTAGTTGTTTCAATGACTGGTGGATAGTTATTAGTTGTGAAGTGAATGAATGAATGGTATTCCTACTGCTCAGGTCTGAATCAGCCCTGAAAAATGCTGTACTGAAAGGTAGAGTTGCCATTCACAGATTCTGCATTATTATAACTCAGTTCCATTAACCAACCTGAATCCAAACTTGAACTTCAATTTAGTCAATTATTTCACACCCTTTCGTAGCCACCCTTGAGACATTCACCCACCCACTCACTCACTCACTCATTCAGTGCTTCGTGCATCAGTCAAAGATACGCCCAATTCTCAACACTTCAATTTTTCTCGAAAATGGCAAACAAGCGCGAATTGAATTGAGAAAAAAAATCTGCAAGACAGACAAACACACAGTCTCCCTCCCCCACTTCTTATTTTCCTCTGTTGAATTATTACACAAATTTAGCATTTGAATAGAAAATCGAATATATTTCAAGTGGCTGGTAATGACATTTTGTCGCTCCACTCCCGTAGAATTCCAATGTGAAAAGAAGCTGCTTGTCAGTCATTCAGTCGAACGGAATGGAATTTTTGAGGTAACCAATGTGGCGGTAATTGTAGCTGGCATGTGATTTATTAACTCAATAATGGGCCAGAAAGCACCCACCACAGTCACCGCCGCCAGACCGAAATGCAAATTTTCGCACAACTTGCGCTATGTCTTCAACGAAATTTCACTTAAATTCCGCGCATAATTCGATTTATACACAACAAGAGAAAGCAAAGCGAAGCAAAGGAAAATTCGTATTTATAGAAATATTTGAACTGTAAGGTAAATTGGCGGGGATAACTCCCACTGAGAACATTTCGCGAGTATTTCGTAGGGTGAGAAGTCAAGGCAATTGGATGTAGTTGACAATGCTGTCCGACTTTTAAATGGGTACACAGAGCATATTTAGTTTGTGAAAAAGTATGTAACCGCCAGAAGGAATCCTTTCGGACCCTATAAAGTATGTATATTCTTGATCAGCATTTACAGCCGATTCGATATAGCCATTCCTTTGGCTGATCGATAAGTTATCCCGATTACTAAATATGTCCAAAAGAAATGAACCATCTATCTTTAAAACTGTGCAAGATTTGACGTTTTTTCTAGATTGCGTGGGCGGGAGGGGGCGTGGCCAAAATTGAAAACAAACTTGATCTGCCTGCAGACATAAGAAGCATATGTCCCATACATGTCAAACCTCTATCTCTTACCATCTCTGAGATCTGTGCGTTCATTCGGATAGACAGACGGACATGTCTCGGCTGTTGATCAAGAATATATATACTTTATAGGGTCGGAGATGCTTCCTTCTCGATGTGACATTCTTTTGCACAAACTTATAATACTCTCGTTAAAGACAGATGATACCTTTTAGACATATTTTATATTCAGGATTACTTATCAATACGCCAAAGGAATGGTGCAACTCGGTTGAACGATTGTTGAGTTATGGGGAAAACAATAATTTATGCTGGACAGCACCGGCTGAAACAGCGATGGGCAGCACTTAATAACTTTGAGAGGTACAGAGTGCGTTACAATTGAACTTGACCGACTTTCTTACTTGTTTGCTTTATCATTATGTCCAAGCCAGGCAAACACTGGTGCAACTGCAACTAAAATTTAGAAAATATTTATACAAATTTAATTTGACCGTGCATTGATCAGTACTTATGCCATATATAAATAATTACTTCATTATAATTGAAACGAAATGTGTTTGGTGATGATTTGGGCTAATGGTGTATCCGTGCCTTAGTAAAAGCTGACTTTAATGAACTCTAACCTGTACAAATTTTTATATATCCGATCAATATTAATATACCCGGTTATAACTACGAACCCGTACGATTTCAGTTTAGAGCGCTCCGAAATTCGCCAGTTTTTGTAATCGTTAATGTTCCATTCCCAACTTGTTTTGAGACATTTCTCACAATGAGCGCCACTACTCATGCTATCGATAGTCATATATCTTTATATACCTAGCCAAATCGCATTTCGTTGCATTGTGAGCCGATTCCCGTTTCTCGCTCAATTTCGCCTATCTGTAGTTGATAATTGAGTAAAATATTGTCATAATGCAAATTGAGTGGGAGAGTCGTAACACAAATTTAACGAGAAAGCTAAGCTAACTTCGTCTGTGCCGAAGTTTTTATACCCTTGCAAGTGCTCGCTTAAATATTTTTAAAAATACTCGTTATCCCATTTTCCGACCGATCGTTCGTATGGGAGCTATATGATATAGTCATCCGATTTGGCCAAAAATTTCTAAATTTTTGTGAAAACATAAAAACAAATCCAAAAATGCAGGATGCTACCAGCAAAAACAAAAAAGTTTTTCTAACTTAGACTGTTTTTCAGACCTATCTTTCGTATGGCAGCTATAGCATATAGTTGTTGAGCCTAGCTAACTAAACCACGAGGCTCCAACTTGGAAATTGTGGATCTGAAGGTTTTTTAGGTCTAGGATGGCTAGAGGAGGTCTTGGTTTGGGTGGAATTTTCCAAATCTGAAACAAACTTGATCTGCGTACAGCATAAGTTTACCTTCATGCAAAAATTTGTTGCTCTATCTCTTATATGTAGTCTCTGAGATCGACGCGTTTATACAGACAGACAGACGGACGGACGGACAGACGGACATGGCTATATCGATTCGGCTGTTTATGCTGATCAAGAATATAAATACTTTATGGTGTCGGAAATGTTTCCTTCTCCCTGTTACATACATTCGCACAACTTCATGATCCCCCTTTTCCCATTTTCAATGAGAACAGGGTATAAAACAGGTTAAATAACTGAATAAGAATAAGTCCGTGGGCATCCACCTTTATTTTGCATTGACTTTTTATTTCACGGACTCAGATGTCGTGAGAACACCGACTTTTACGATTTGGTGATCAAATCGCAGTTTTTGCAAAAGCGAAAATGGGAGCATGGCTGATAGTTCGAATTTTAGTTCCATCGTCGTCGCAGCAGGTGCTGGTGCCCATAATTGTTTAGTTTTCCTACACTCAGGGTGAAATGCTGTAATATTTTAATTTTAACACTTTGATTCATTTAATTTAAAATTATACACAAATATTTTTCTCGCATATTGGAAAAATACGACCGCTTGTAATTCTCAAGTAGGATTTCCCTTGCATTGGGAATATACAAATTCGCCGTTTGAATACGTTTTAAGTCAATTCAAAGTTCTTGTTAATTAGTTTAAATACAATTGGGCATAGTTAGATTAAATATGATTGTGTTAGGGTTTATTGTTGCATTTTTATCTTATATCGAACTCAATAATCCTTTGGCGGACTACTAAATAGTCCGTCGTAGTAGGTACGAACCTTTTATCTATAAAACTGCGTGAGCTTTTTGACCATTATTTTCAAATTGCGGAGGGGGAAGGGTGTGTGTCATAATCTGAAAAATAACTTTATCTTCTTGAAAGTATAATGAGCTTATGTCCCATACTTGTCAAGTTTCTATCTCTTACGATCTCTTAGATCTCTCTGTTGATGCTGATCAGGATTATATGTATATCAGGGATCGTAATGACTCAGAAGCTGATTACGAGTGCGGAAAAGTTGATGCATATTCTTAGTAAGTGTATTAAATCGAACGAATAATGCAAACATAACTTCAATTTCCATTTTTATACTCTGTACCGTAGGTACATAGAGTATTATAAGTTTGTGCAAAAGTATGTAACATCCAGAAGGAAGCATCTCCGACCCCATAAAGTATATATATTCTTGATCAGCATCAACAGCCGAGTCGATATAGCCATGTCCGTCTGTCCGTCTGTCCGTCTGTCCGTCTGTCTGTCTGTCCGTCTGTCTGTCCGTATGAACGCACAGATCTCAGAGATGGTAAGAGATAGAGGCTTGACTTGTATGGGACATATGCTTCTTATGTCTGCAGGCAGATCAAGTTTATTTTCATTTTTGGCCACGCCCCCTGCCGCCCCCGCAATTTAGAAAAAACGTCATATCTCCTACAGTTTTAAAGATAGGTGGGTTGTTCCTTCTAGATATATTTTGTAATATGGATAACTTATCGACTAGCCAAAGGAATGGTGAAGATTGGATGAACGGTTTTCGAGTTATGATCAAAAGACTGTTCGCTGCAGCAGCGCAGAAGCAGCGCTGCTTTCAGCTAATACTGCAGCATCAAAATTTATGCTGAGCGTATAATTTCGTTGGTACAGAGTATGCTATAGTCGGGCTTGACCGACTTTCTTTCTTGTTACAAATATAATGATTATTTTTATTAATTTGTATAAATTTTACTGAAATAATAATTATTATCATAATAATCATTTATTAATCAAAGGAATAAATAAAAAATCCAAAAATAAAAATCATTGTGTAAATGCATGGATTAACGAATTAGAATCGTATTTTATTATGGCACATTTTATTATATAATGCGGCTAATCGAAGTTGTCGATTTATTAGAAATCAAAGAGTCATCATTTACGGTCCCAAATAGATATTCATTGTGGGGTCTAAAAGTGAGCATACTAAATATACACCATGGTGCAGAGTATACAAATTTGAGGTTTTATCAAAGTTTCGTTTAGTTGCTCTCAAATTTCCCTTACTCGTCGCTCTGCACTCGCTACTCGCTGCTTACAAAGTGCCACTTCTATATATCTCTATCCTTCATAATCACTTAATATTTAGTTTAACACTCGCTACATGACACAAAATGACACTCCATTTATTCTGATTATTATTTGCCATTATTGCCCTGCTTGCTCAGCTTTGCCCTGGAACAATGAGGAACAACTGAGAACAGAAACGACATGCACACGTAAATAACAAGAGCGAGGGGGGGAGGGGCGAAGACCAGAAACTACAATCTACAATAAATAAAATTTCAAAGCATAAAATCTAAACAACTGAAATGAATGTTGCCAGGCAGCAGCGAGCAAACAGCAGGAAAGGCAGAACGAGAAACAGCAAACAAATAATTTCATGTCACACAATGATGAAAGTTTTGTAATGTTTGATGTTCCCCATGTACGAGACTGCAAAAACTCACTCTCCTCGGTGTGCAGTTGCAGAAAATTAAGCAATTTAATTTAATAGATACAAAGGAATGGTCCGGGGGGGAAGGGGCTGGGCTGTGCTGGGCTGGGCCAACCTGCTGTTGGAACATTCACTGGCTATAGCACTAGGCATCCTCAACAGCTGCAGGACAATAATTCAACACGTATTTAAATGCATATCTCTGCCCTTTCTCCCTTTCTATCTGGGCGCTTGCCACGCCCTCAGCTAGCACTGGGAACTGTCTTGCAAATGAAAATTTACTGTTCATGTTCCGTTGCCAGAACCAGAGTTGGCCTCGCCTCCTTCCCTCGTGAAATATTGTTTGTGCCAGTTGTTGTCGTATAAAAGTTTAGGAACTACAATTGCACAGAGAGCGACCCAATCGAGAGCTAAATCAAAATTTTCCACTAAGCAACTAATTTCAGCTTAACCCAATTTTTCCAAAACTTGACCTTTGATTTATGGGCAAGTGGCGGCACAATGGACCATTTTTCGTGCATGGAAGAGTGAAGATAAATTATTACAACAATTGCTGTTGGCCTGTCAACCCACAGGAAATCAGGCAACATCCGCTCTAAAAACGGATATCCGGTTTGTTCGCACGTTCACGCTGTGCGGGCGACAATGTTGAGAGCGGGGCAACATTTTTGGACAATTAAGCAAATTTAGTTTTGGAAAATCCAATTATGGATAAGGATAAACAATTTAAGTTAAATGGCATGCCGCTGACTAAGGAAACTAACAACTAAGATAGAGAATGAATGTTTAGAGTTCTGTCCATGATTTTAACATCGAACCAAGTTCAGAATTATAAAAATTCCGAAATATTTGGACTTTAGTTCGATTCTGTAAATGGAAGTGTAAAGGATTTCAGACTATGGCTACATCATAGATCGAAGTTTTGATAACCAATTGTATTTTGTATTCGTCACTGATTCTTTTCAAAAAAATAGGGTCATTAACTTTTTGGGTGAACCTAAATTTGTTTTTGAATAAATTTCAGGATACTAAATCAAAAAGCTTTATAACTACTTGAAATATTTAAATTTTGGCTAGGCCTGAGCTTTATTTACTTATACTTGAAGCGGATGTATACACCTAGAAAAAAGGAGAACAAAAAAAATGTATTTATTCTTGAATTTTTAATAATTTCGCTTTTGAAATCGCTGAATTCGTTCTATATAGTTTATTTAGTCAAGAGGACTGCGGCTAAGACACAGTGAGAGAGAGAACAAACCAACTCACTCCCTCCGTTTTGTTTGTTTATGGAAAAGCGGTGTGTGGGGAAGCTATCCAGCGGAGAGCGCAATCGATATTTGCACTCATGTTGCCTTGAAATTCCCAACCAGTTATGTCGATGCTGGCATGCAGCGCCGGCAGTGCGACTGCCAGTTGACAGGCAAAGACTGATGGTGCTATGTATTCCTCGAGCCTGCTTATCATGGCTTAACAATTCATTTTCCATGAAATAAATTTAAACAAAATGAAAATAGTCAACTGATTTTGAAATGTTGTATGGTTGGAGTCTGTTAAGCTCTTGATTTAAGAGTAAACTATCTTACTCTTGAATCTGATGAGCTCTTGATAATAGGAAAAACACTCTCGGTTTTTGACAATGCCGTATGCCCTTAATTCAACAATGAGCAATTTTGAATTCGATTGTCTCAATAACCATTTTGCTTGATTTGAGAATGATTCGTACTTGGATCAAGTATTAAAACTCTTGGATTAAGAAAAACCGAATCAAAAATTCATACTTGGATCAAGAATTTCGCTCTTGGATCGAGAACTTTCACTCTTATCGAACTATTGATCTCTTAAATTCATGATCCAAGTATGAAATGCTCTATTTTTTATCTGAGTGTAGAAAAAATATTGTTAAAAGGAGATGCAGCCACAAAATTCTGGCTTTTGTACCAAAACAGATTCTTTAGATTCTGTGTTCTTGAGATTTTAGTGCGAAAATAATTTCGACTTTGATCTTGAGGGTGAATCCACATAAAGCTATGTATCTGTTACATAAACTCAAAAAACCCATGGTAAAATCTAAGTTTATTCGACACATAGGAGCCATTAATAATATAGTGTGTTTATAACATTTCTTAGTTCTCACCATGAGAAAGTTTGCAAAAACACTGAAGATATCGTTGAGCGCTCTTAGCAGTTATCATCGCATGATAAATGTCGCTTTCTTCATAATCCTGAAGCTTTTGAAGTCGAACCGATTCAATAAATAGCAGCATTTTTTCCCTTTAGTTCAAATATTACTGACTCAAAAAATGTTATCATATTTCGTAGATTTTGGAAATTTTATAGATGCAGAAACAAACTCGAAGTTGACCATAGTTGACTGATAATGGTTCCTTAGGCTATCTGTATTTTACAATAAGGCTTTACAATTTATGTTTATGGGTTGGTTTAATGTTCCTAAACGATATTTAAGATCCGTGTTCGAATTGGACATCCATGGTTTATTATCGCGGCCTAGTGTTCTCACAGTCATGGCTATGCAGCTATGAGTGCCCCTTTTTTTAGTCTATAAAATGATTTTTTTAAAAACTTAGTTAAATAAACGAGCTCTTAACATACAGGGTGCGCAATATAAAGTGTCGGTATGGCAACACTGAATAACTTTGACGTTTACCAACCGATTGCTT
Source organism: Lordiphosa andalusiaca (assembly GCA_035044965.1). Classification (NCBI taxonomy): domain Eukaryota; kingdom Metazoa; phylum Arthropoda; class Insecta; order Diptera; family Drosophilidae; genus Lordiphosa; species Lordiphosa andalusiaca. The sequence goes on along the minus strand of JAWNNM010002928.1, from coordinate 18,935 downwards.
TTGTTAGTCATGTTTTGGAAACATCAATCTAGTACAATTTTGACCATGGAGCGTTTCACACCAAAACAACGTGCCGAAATAGGGACGCTGTTCATCGAAAATAATCGTTCAATTATGCTAACCAATTTTGATGACCGATGAGGCCCATTTCACGCTTTCTGGTGGTGTTAATAAGCAAAATTGTCGCAAATGGGGCACGGAAAATCTACACCGTTTGTTTGGGCCGGTATCAAAAAGAGGCGATATTGACTGGCCACCCAGATCTCCAGATTTGACCGCCCCAGACTTCTTTTTGTGGGGCTATTTAAAAAGCAAGGTTTACGCCAGCGATCCACAGACCATTGAAGAGCTTAAGGCCAACATTCGTGCCGAAATCGCCACTTTATCGACTGAGACGCTCGAAAAAGTGATGGAAAATGCCGCAAAAAGGGCACATTTTGTTGTGGCCAATAAAGGCGGCCACTTGATTGATGTTGTGTTCAAAAAGTAGTCGAAATAAATTGTACAGGACCAAATTAAAGGAACAAGATCAACATATAGCAATCGGTTGTTTGTTTTTATATTTATTCAGTGTTGCCATACCGACACTTTATGTGGCGCACCCTGTATATATTATGATTTAGATTATACATACCTACATTTTTGAGTAGATTTCTTATTCTTATAAGAGTGGACCATATTGTCATATAGCAGAGCTAATTGGATCCTTTTTAGAAGATTTGAAATTTGGCCCTTACAATATTTAGACATAAGGATAAAAGGAATTTCCGTCTTAACTTTCAACTTAAGAGCTCACTAAAAAGATTTGTATGATATTTTCAGAATTTATTCAAGGGAAAAACGATCGACGAAAAGTACTACGAAAAATATAAGATATCTCCCAAAGTTTTTAAAATAGATGACATATTTAGTATAGATATAGATAGCATGAACGATAGTAGAGTTATAAGGAAAACAAACAATTATGCTGGGCAGCACCAACCGCAACGGCGATGGGCTGCACTTCGCATCTCTAGCAACTTTGTGTATAAACTTTGGTAGCTACAGAATATATGAGCGACATGCTTGATTGATTTTCTTACTTATAAATTGAACCGCACCACATAAGCCAAAGTTATATAGATTACTCAAATTTTACTAGAATATATTGTCATTTATAATGGGGCCATATTGGGTCCAAAATGGTTTTGCGTTTTTTTTTTGCTCAACTGAGTCTTACAAACCTGGGGACTAGTTAAGGCTGATGTTATTCTTATATACAAGCTATAATACATTTAATGTTAAGATAAACGTAATCTTGACTTAAATTTTATAAAACAAGAAAATTAAGAACAAACGAAAGTTGCTTTTCTATTGAAGATAATCAAGCTTGGGGCCGAACTAAGGTCATGAGCGTTAGCCCTTTGGCTAACTGGTATTGAAGGATTTTTGAGAAATTTAGTAAAATGTCTTCTGCTTTAAATCTCCCTCCTTGGTCCACACAGACCAACAAAATAACCATATAAATGCCACAAAGCACCGCCAAATCAACAGAAATTTAAAGACTTCATCTTAGACTTAACTGCCACATTGTTTATAATTTACGAGCCTAGAGCACCAAAATGGCCTCTCACATCCTCTGTGCCAGCCCCCCTTTTTCCTTCTCTATAGTTCGACTCCATTAGACAATTACGCCATAAGCTTTTAGCTTAAGCTCTCAACTCTTAGCGTTCTTTTTGGGGGGCTAATTATTTCTTAATGTCGCCCGCCAGCGAAAACATTTCCGTTTCCGTTGTCCGTTGCGCCGATGTCAAATGAATGTCGACGCCATCATTAATCTATATTTAAGTACTAAAGACTATTGTCTAATATCTCAAATGGCAAAGGCTTTTAAGTAGCTGTTGGCATATTCGATTTAGAACAACTTACACTCTCTGCCTCCCTTCATAACCAAGCACTTCCGAATTTACACGACACAGGACGAGGGGACAAACTAGAACAATGGTAACAACAACTTTTGCCTGCGCACTTGGGCAAACAAATTACAAATAATTACATGGAAAAGGCCATGCTACAGTTGAAACTACATGACCTGGTCCCTCCACCGCCAACCTCTGGCCACAGGCCAACTCCACTAACTGCAGGTGTAAACTGGCCCATTTTGTTGCATGTGTGTGTGTGTGTGTGTGTCGGTTGTTGCTAACGTCTGTGGCGTGAAGGAGGAGGATTGCACCTCCCAGATGATGATTGTTGTTGTGGCTAACTGGAACTGACTAACTACCTCATTGGTCGGACTTAGTAGTAGGTGGCAGGTGGAAGGCCCACTCTCTCATCTAATCAGAAATGCAATTATAAAGGCAAATGATATTGGCCTTAGTGCATGGCGTTCTGTTACTCCTTAATGGGCTTGGAGATGAAATTAGAAATTGAAATGGGAATGGTTATAATTCTTAGGGCATTTGTTCAAGATTTGCTTTATACTGCATTGCAACATTCGCAAACCAAACAGTTCCCACATCCTTCCACCCAGAAACTCACCTGAACTGTACACACAATTGCCCATGGTGTCCGCATTTTGCCAGGCAAAGAATATTCCATAAATTTGTCCGATCTGTGTGAAATATGTGGCCCGCATGGGAGCTGCAGCTAAACCCAAAAATAATACCCGCTGGAACCAAGTTTTAGAATCCGCAAAAAAATTTAAAGCTATCGCCACCAAACTTTGCACGAAGTCTTCTGTTCCAAATACGCTGCACATTTGTCGGAATCGGCCGGATCGGATGACTATAACATATAGCTGCCATAGGAACAATCGGTCAAAAACCATTTTTGTTTTTAATGCAATCGTCTCCAAACTCCGTATTTACTAGTTTTTAATGCTTTTCCATAATTCTGCAAAATTTGTTCGAAATCGGACATCACTATAGTATAGCTGTCATACAAAAATAGTCAGAAAAGTAGTCTTATTGGGAAAAAATTGTTTGTTTTCAGTGGATATGTCCTTCAAATTAGTTAGAAAACGTGCTGCAAGGGTATACCCAGCCAAAATTTCATGAAATTATTGATAACAATAGAGTTATTTTCGAGTCCTCAATCTGATTAAAATAGTCATAATTGAGCACATTTTCTGATCATAAATGATACTATAGTTGGGAGAAAATGGTACCCTAGCAGCGACTCTTCTTGGAGAGTCGTTCTTAACTCCTTCTTCTGAACAGTTTGAAATCATTTTCGAGTCATTTGAGTGTCTTATTTTAGTCGTACTTCACCAAATCAAATTTTGAGCGTATTCATGAATCAATTTCGAGTTTCTTTTAATCGCACATGATGGGTATTTCTTTTTAATCATCAAAAGGGGTCGAAAAAGACTCATCAATGTGATTTTAGCTAAAATGATCTTCCAAATGTTGGGTGGGTACAAACTTCGGCCGTTCCGAAGTTAACTTTCCTCCATTTTTTTTTTTTAACAATGTAGACTTATATATATAGTAGAGACTCGCAAAAGCTATGTAGTTTGTTTTATCTTTTACGAATTCTTAACTTTTTCAAGACTTCTACCCAACACCAAAACCTATGGCCAATCGATGACCTAGTTTTTCAAGTTATTTCTAGCTTTCTTTATATGAGACATTTTTCGGCAAGCGATAACCCCTTTTGTTTATGTACTACTGACATTTATATAGTTCACAACTAAATGTGCACTGAATGGTAACGGAAATGTGCTTAACTTTTCCGTATACTTAACTTTAACGAGTCTCTACACAGAGAAAAAAAAGGATGATTTCCGGTATCCATTTGGGAAGGATATGTCTGAAATATCCTTTTAATCATCCAACGGAGCTTAAAATCATCCAAAGGATATGAAAAATGATGATCCTTGGGATGATTTTTCTGCTCCGTTGGATGATTTAAGGGATATTTAGGACATATCCCTCCCAAATGGATTCTTTTTTTTACCTTTTTTTTTCTGTGTACTAGTATAGGTCATTTTTGTAAAAATTATTATTAGATTCATGCAATGAAAAAAGCTTTAAAAGCGCATAACTCTGGAACGGTAAGACCAAATTCAATTTTTTTTTTTTTTTTTTTGGAAAATTTATCCACCTTTTAAACTGCATCACTAGTTTTTTTAGTTTTCATAGAAACTTTAAAAGTTATAATGCCTTTATTACAACATTTATGAAAAAATTACGAAAGAATGTAATAAATGGTACCTAAATGAGCAATAGCAAAGAAAAAGCTTATGGTTTATGATCATAAAAGTAAAATTTTGACATTTTGCTTTAAAGATATTGATTTGAAAACTCCGAAATCGTGCTAATTTACCTAGTAATTGGTCAAATTCAAAAACTCTACGGAATACTCGATTTTTGGGGAAAACGCGACTTGCGCGACCTCTAAACGTATTCCGAAAAATCTGAAAAAAATCTCAAAAATACTTTTCTGTATAAGCTTGTAGAAAATGCCTTTGCATTCGTGAAAATACAACATTTTTTTTTGGACACCCTACTGTACATCTCTGAAAAATTAGGCTTTAATCTAATAACAAGTTTTGTTTTTAAATTTAAACACAAAAAATTTGAAATTTTTCCAACTTCAAATGAGATTATAAATATTTAAATAATTTTAAGTTTACAACTTCTAGTGGATCGGGTTGGTGACCTAAAACAATAATGTTAAACAAAAACAATAATGTTTACAACTTCTTTTTTTTTAAAACTACGTACTTTAAGTTCAATTTACTTAGAACCTTTTGTTAAAATTCCTGTCTAGTCTGATGCAGAAATAACAGAGTTTTGGCCACAATATAAGATTTCTGGCCCACTGTGCTATGACAGAAACTACCGCGGTATAGCTCAAATTGCGCTAGTTGCTTTTAAAAAAAGTTATTTTTTGACTGCAGCCATCTCGAAAAATGCAATCAATTTATTGCATTTAGCCGGCTAAACTTGAACAGCTGCTTACCCTGTTAAGGTTGCGGCGGCACGAATTTTACGCTGGGTATCAATCAACGAAACAGAACTGTCTCAGCTAAGAGACCTGTCGGCTGTTAAACCAACCCTTTCGCCACCCTTTAATTTATGTGGTGTAGACCCCAGCCAAATCTATCTACTGATCTACCGAGCTTAAGAGATAACTAAATTCCATGTAGTATGGTTATCCCAGTGTTTAAAGTTGATAGACAAAGTTGACAGTTCCATTCTTTCAAAATTCTTTATTTATACAAAATTCTTGTTGAATTTAAAATGGTCGTGCTTAATTGAAACAAAAAAAAAAACGCCTTAAAGAAAATCGCCACACTTTGGAGTTGTAAAATTCTGAAACAACAATGTCAAGGTGTGGTGGTCCTCTTTAACTTAGCGAATTCTGGAAACTGAACTTACAGTGCAGGATGATCTTGTGATGTAACGTGAAGTCAGAATTGCCTTTTCAATATCGCTTTTATAAGAAGACGATGGGATGTATAGGAAATTACTAGTGAAATCACAAGTATTCAAAGTGGTACACTCAGGGAAAAATACACTGATATTTTAATATTTACACTTTGACTTGAATATTTTCACCATAGCAATAGTAAAATTTAATATGGAAATAGTTAAAAACATTTTTTTTATACTCTGTACCAAAGGTACATAGAGTATAATAAGCAGGGATGCAAACCACTCGAAAATAAGTACTGGTTCGGTTCAGTGGTTCGCACAGTTTCTTAACCGCCGGTTCGGTTCATAACATGGTTCTTGGAGTTAAATGAACCGCGGTTTCGGTTCGGTTCAGTGGTTTACAAAGGCACATTATAAATTATGATTTCGGTGAAGTGGCTATTCGACCATTTTTGAAATTTGAATCCTATAATCCATTCGAATATCTTTAAAATCCTTAGAGCAATCTGCAAAGATTATCGGATCGGATTGTCGGATTCCTAGAACTCGTCTATCAGTTCCTGGAGGAATGCCCTTATTTATTGGCAGATTAAGATTGAATTAAGGTTAAGAAGTACCACAGAAAATTTAAAATATCGTCTAATGAATAAACAAATTTAGATTGATGACAGGTAATTTAAGAGATAGGCGGGAAATTGCAGAAGTTATATCGATCCGACAACGCAAAATATGTAGAAGGTCGAACGAAATGTTTGAAAATTATCTTCGGGAAACGATTCAAATTTCCTAATTAATCAAAATCATTGGCTAGAGGAAAGCAATTCCCGTTAAAACTCTTCAGAGAACTGAACCGAACCGAACCGTTTTTATTTGTGGTTTTCGGTTCGGTTCAGAAATTCTGAAAGGAAGCCGGTTCGGTTTGCGATTCGGTTCACCAGCGGGAATAAGCGGTTCGGTTCGCTTCAAAACCGGTTCAGCTCGAACCGGTTTGCATCCCTGATAATAAGTTTGTGCAAAAGTATGTAACATCCAGAAGAAAGCATCTCCGACCCCATAAAGTATATATATTCTTGATCAGCATCAACAGCCGAGTCGATATAGCCATGTCCGTCTGTCCGTCTGTCCGTCCGTCCGTCTGTCTGAACGCACAGATCTCAGAGATGGTAAGAGATAGAGGTTTGACATGTATGGGACATATGCTTCTTATGTCTGCAGGCAGATCAAGTTTATTTTCAATTTTGGCCACGCCTCTTGCAGCCCCCGGAATTTAGTCATATCTCATATACTTTTAAAGATAGGTGGGTTGTTCCTTGTGGATATATTTAGTAATAAGGATAACTTATCGACTAGCCAAAGGAATGGTGAAGATTGGATGAACGGTTTTCGAGTTATGATCAAAAGACTGTTCGCTGCTGCAGCGCAGTAGCAGCGCTGCTTTCAGCTGCTACTGCAGCATCAAAATTTATGCTAAGCTTATAATTTCGTTGGTACAGAGTATGCTATAGTCGTGCTTGACCGACTCTTTCTTTCTTGTTTTTAATTAAAAATTTTGCCAGCCCACCCTATTTTCAATTCCCTGTTTAATGGAAACCAGGAGTTGAATTCTTTTAGATTTCCGTTCTGGAAAACTGCTATATGTATTAATTTTATAAAGTTTTTTAAAGTTTTAACTTACTCTGTGGGGGACTCGAACTCGGGAACTCTGGACTTGAACTCGATTGGAATGCCATCTCAACCAGTTGTGCCATCGCGTATGCTTGCTGATCGACGACTAAAATGCTACTTATAAACCCTACAGTTATTCATAAATATCTTTCTGGCATTTTGGAAAAATACAACTGCTTGAAATTCTCAAGTTGGAACTCCCTGCATAGGGAATATTAAAGGGGTAACTGAAATTCTCCGATTGAATATGTTTTTAGTCAATTCAAAGTGGTTTTTGGGTAATTTGAGTACAAAAGGGGCATACTTAAAGAAAATATGTTTGTGTTAGTTTTTACTATGCAATTTTTCCTTGAGTGTATTCGCAAATAAAATAAAGTGAATTAAAAAAACCCTTCAGAAATTGAACCTTGTTGCCTAGTGTAATTAAAAGTGGTTCAAGATTTTGTATCAATTCAAAAACGAAATTTTAACAGCCCAAACAAATGGTGTTGGCTTGAATGGAAATAAACTGATTCCGCTAAACTCTTTAAGAATTATGCCAAATTCCATTAAATATGAACTTTACTAAACAAAAGCTAATTATGCTAAATTCCCATCGATTTGTTTTTCTCTTGCACAAATTCTTCTTCCGCCTACGTTTCCTTTGGCCTCTGCCTCCTCTCAGTGCTGCTGCTGACTTGTGAGACGACTCCACAAAGGACATGACAATCACCGGCGACTTGTGTGTTTGCAATTAGCAGCAGAGGCGTTTCTGTTGCTGCTGACAAATGCAAAGCCATATGATGTTGACTGCCTTTGCATGGTACAATGACCCACATTGTGATGCTCTTTTATTAGACATCGCGAGGCGGCGCTCCCGCGCACACACACACACACACACACACACACGGACATACAAAAAACAAAAGCACCCACCACAATAGACATAGACAATGGGTGGCGTTTTCATAACCATCATCATTTCCACAATCAAACAAACCTAGAGACATGGAATACTTATGTGGAAAGACAATTGCAAAATGTGGCACATGGCAGGACATTAAACTCAGAAAATTTAAGAGTGTATAGTAAGTCCCTACAAATTTTCGATTATACAAATTGACGAACATTTACAACGTTTAGACTGCCTACTTTTCGGCTTCATTTGTTATACGCTTACTTGCATCCTAAGAGTATGCAATAAGCAACTTGAAAACCCAAAGAAACAGATGATTGCTTTGCAGTAGACAGGTACAGTGGTTCACCGCAAATGTACATTCGTAGCCTGTTGGGTGTTAGCAACAGTTGGGTTTAGTGGTTTGCATGGTATTAAGATCAAATCGAGCTATGCTTTCGGTTAGTTGCGGTGCATAATTCGCCAAAAATATGCTCATGGCTATCTGGCAATCGTGTACCATACTGTTTTAATAGCATAGATTATTATTTTGCAAATTTCAAATAAAAATTATCATATAATTTTAATTTAAAAATCAAGGAGTTGCTTATCGTTTTCTTTGATAATCGTCTACCACCATTTACCTATACTATTTCATAATTCACGGACAATTTCGTGATAGCAAAACAAACAAAACAAAATAAAAACTTGAACTTTCTTAAAGTGGGACTCGAACTTCGAACTCATTAAAGAAGCAACTAGGCTACTGCAGATACATAGCTGCTTGCATATTCAAGGGTTACAAAAAATGAGCCTCTATTTGTAAAATTATGTGATGGCATGTGAAATACAAATACAAATAGCAAATACAAAATTGTACGATGCTACCATTTAAAACCAAAAAGTTTTTCTAACTAAGACTGTTTTTCAGACCCATCTTTTTGTATGGCAGCCACACCATATAGTTGTCCGATTTTAATAAAACTTGGTAGAATTATAAAAAAACATAGTAAACCTACGATTACAAAGTTTGGAGACGTTTCCGTTGAAAAGAAAAAAGTTTTTCTCACTAAAACTAGTTTTCCGACCGATTATTCCTATGGGATATAGTCATCCGATCCGGTCGGCTCCGAACTATTAGTCTTGAGTAGAAGAAAGTAGACTCTGTGCAAAATTTAGGCTCGAAAGCTTCCAAACTGAGAGACTAGTTCGCGTAGAAACAGACAGACGGACGGACAAAGCTCAATCGACTCAGCTCGTCACCCTGATCAAGATTATAAATAGTTTATGGGGTCGGAAATGAATATTTATATGCGTTGCAAGCTTCGGGGCAAAATTTTAAAAAGCAAGTATAGCAAGGGTATAAAAATAGTATCAGCACTTTAAGGAAAACTTGTAAGATCCTTAATATACGTCCATGAAGGAAATCTAATGTACGAAATGAAAGGTATTGAACCATGGATCAAATAAAAATTTAAGAAATTATTTTTACCTTAAAAATGGAATATGGAAATCAGGGATGCTAACCGGTTTTGAACCGAACCGGTTCGAACGTACCTTCATCCCAAGCTCCGTCCATCTGTTTCTATGCGTTTTCCTGCGCCAGTTTGAAAGCTATGGCGAACAAACTTTGCACGAATTCTTTTGGTAGAAATACTCTGCACATTTGTCGGAAACGGCCGGATCGGATAACTATAACATATAGCAGCCATGAGAATGATCAGTCGAAAAACTAGTTCTAGTGAGAAAAAATTTGTTGTTTTTAATGCAAAAGCTCCGTGTTTACTAGTTTTTAATGCTTCTCTCTGGCTCTGCCAAGTTTGTTCGAAATCGGACTTCTATATAGTATAGCTGACATGGAAAAGTAAGGTTAGAAAAATAGTCTTAGTAGGAAAACTTTTTTGTTTTCAATGTAAACCTCTTAAAAATTGGCATATATTTGTTTTATAAGATTTCACACAATTCTTTAAAGTTTCGTCAAAATCGGAGAACTTTAGGTTATAGCTGCCATAAAAATAATCGGTCGAGAAACTAGTTTTAGTGAAAAAACTTTTTTGTTTTAAAAGAAAAAGCCTGCAAACTTTGTAATTATTAGTTTGCTGTTCTTTCACATGATTCTGGAAATTTTGCTCGAAATCGGATATCTATATGGTATAGCTGTCATACAAAAGTAGAGTCAGAAAAGTAGTCTTAGTAAAAAAAACTTGTTTGTTTTTAATGGAAATGTCTTTTTAATTACTTAGAAAAGCGTGCTGCAAGGGTATACTACTTTGACGGCCGTGAATTTTTTGAACAGCCCTCAAATCAATGCAGACTTTAATATGCTGAAAAGGTAAAAAAACAGCCTCGACATGAAGAATCCCCCCCCCTTAATTAAGAGCTGCTAAGAGCGTTTTATTTTTGCCCAGGAGACGAGAAAAAAGCATGAAATGCCGAGTGTCGAGAAGGATGTAAAGTAAAACATTACCATCCCAAATGTAAGCTATTCTTCCTCTGTTTATCTTAAAACTATTAGATCACTCCCTTGAATCTGGGGGATAGCAGTTTCCTTAAAAATGTTATATTTTCCTTAACCATAAATAAAATCAATGACAGTCATAGTTTGACTTTTATTGCAAGCAGACAAAGAAATTCATTACATAAATTTTGTATCTTTCTGAAGGAACGGAATCTGCATGATATTCGGTATCTGTAATTCATTAAACATAAGATAATAATTATAATTGTATCCCTCACACACAATCAATATGAATACTAACTTCCCGACGGATATTAGGTTGGTGGATATTCGGGATTTGGCATCGCAGTGGCCATGCCCAGGAAAACAGCTGCCAAAACTACAATCAAATTCGATTTAGAGAACTGCATCTTTTTTGCAATGGAAATCCAATGGAACAGCGGACTTTTATATTGAACGTGGTAATGGAGTGGAACCGCACTTAATTGATATGCTTGAAAAATTTCTATATATATTAGATATGGTATTTAGAACCGGAAATGATTATAGCAGCAACAACATTTCTATTGCGCATTGTTTTTATACCCGTTACTCGTAGAGTATAAAGGGTATACTAAAGTCGTGCAAATGTATGTAACAGGCATCTCCGATATCATAAAGTATATATATTTTTCATCAGCATCAACAGCCGAGTTGATATAGCCATGTCCGTCTGTCCGTCCGTCCGTCCGTCCCTCTGTATGAACACCTAGATCTCAGAGACTAGAAGAGCTAGAGCAACCAAATTTTACATGTAAGCTAGTATTGTCTGTAGGCAGATCAATTTTGATTCAAATTTTGGCCACGCCCCCTCTAAAAAATGTTGCATATCTCCTACAATTTGTAAGCTATCGAGCTCAGATTTTGCAGTGTAGTGCAATCTCACAAATTTTCATAATGATCGGATAATAAATGACAGAGTTAAATAAACGTTGCATACTTATCTGAGCCGCATGAGGTTATTAAACACTAATTGACTTGAGTAACGGGTATTTCGAAGTCGGCCCTGCCCGACTTTAACTTACGCTCTCGTTTTTTTTTTTTTTAACTGCTTTGCTGGCTTAAAAATTTCAAGTTTTCCTTAAAAAGGATAAATCAGAAGCTAGTTTTAAGCTTACATATTCTTAAAGTCATAAAAGAATAACATTTTCCAGCAAATAGTGAAAAATCGAAAATCACATTAGTAGATCGTGACCGAAATTTAATTTTATCTTTTATCTTGAAGCCAGGTTAAGAGTTTCTTGCAAGATAGCCAAAATTTTAAAGACTCCCTTTTAAAAAAACAAGAAAGAAAGTCGGTCAAGCCCGACTATAGCATACTCTGTACCAACGAAATTCTACGCTCAGCATAAATTTTGATGCTGCAGTAGTAGCTGAAAGCAGCTCTGCTTCTGCGCTGCTGCAGCGAACAGTCTTTTGATCATAACTCGAAAACCGTTCATCCAATCTTCACCATTCCTTTGTCTGATCGATAAGTTATCCTTATTACTAAATATATCTAAAGGGAACAACCCACCTATCTTTAAAACTGTGGGAGATATGACGTTTTTTCTAAATTGCGGGGGCGGGAGGGGGCGTGGCCAAAATTGAAAATAAACTTGATCTGCCTGCAGACATTAGAAGCATATGTCCCATACATGTCAAACCTCTATCTCTTACCATCTCTGAGATCTGTGCGTTCATACGGACAGACAGACAGACGGACAGACGGACATGGCTATATCGACTCGGCTGTTGATGCTGATCAAGAATATATATACTTTATGTGGTCGGAGATGCTTCCTTCCGGATGTTACATACTTTTGCACAAACTTATAATACTCTATGTACCTACGGTACAGAGTATAATAAAAATTATCTTATAATTTCAATTTAAAAACCGAGGAGTTGCTTATCGTTTTCTTTGATAATCGTCTACCACCATTTACCACTACTATTTCATAATTCACGAACAATTTCGTGATAGCAAAACAAACAAAAGAAAATAAAAACTGGAACTTTCTTAAAGTGGGACTCGAACTTCATTAAAGAAGCAACTAGGCTACTGCAGATACATAGCTGCTTGCATATTCAAGGGTTACAAAAATAACGCCTCTATTACTAGGTTTATGCTTGCAAAATATCATAATTTTGTACGCTTTGAAGAATGCCAACTATATTTTCGTTAACAATTATCCATTTGAATGAGATAATTGATTTGCAGTCTCAAACCTATTGCACACTACATTCACTGAGATTGTCTGACAAGTGTTAGGTGTAATAAACAAATGAGGTTTAAAGAAAATATTATATAATAAAATATATTATATAAATACAACATACTTTGAGGCGCAAAAACATGATTTTTTTATTTAAGCATAAACGTAGTATATGATGCAAAGCAGTAAAACATTTTGTGGAGAGTGTGTAAAACCCTCATTTATCGGCTCTTACAGTGACCAAATCCAACTCAACGACAACTTCAATATTACAGACACAGCTTCAGTGGCTTAAGTGGTAAGCAAAATATAAACCAGAAAGCTAAGCCTACTTCGTCTAAGATGAAGTATTTATACCCTTGCAAGTGCTCGCTTAAATATTAAAAAAAAAAAACACCTTTTTTCATATTTTTCGACCAATCGTTCGTATGGGAGCTAAATGATATAGTCATCCGATTTGGTCAAAAATTTTTAAAAATTATGTGAAAGCATGTGAAACTAACAAATACGAAATTGCAGGATGCTACCATTAAAAACAGAAAAGTTTTTCTAACTGAGACTGTTTTTCAGACCCATCTTTTGTATGGCAGCTATTCCATGTAGTTGTCCGATTTAAATAAAACTTGTTAGAATTATAAAAACAACATTAAAAACCTATGGTTACAAAGTTTGGAGACGATTCCATGAAAAAGAGAAAAGTTTTTCTTACTAAAACTAGTTTATTGAGCTATTGTTCCAATGGAACATATTAGTAGCGCGCAGCAAAAAGAAGATTCTGTGCAAAATTTCAGCTCGATAGATTTAAAACTGACAGACTAGTTCGAGTAGAAACAGACAGACGGACGGACTTAGCTCAATCGACTCAGCTCGTCACCCTGATCAAGAATATATATATAGTTTATTGGGTCGGAAATGAATATTTCTATGCGTTGCAAACTTCTGAGCAAAATTATAGTACCCTTTGCAAGGGTATAAAAAAAGTGTCAGCACTTTAAGGAAAACTTGTAAGATCCTTAATATACGTCCGTGAAGGAAATCTAATGTACCAAATGAAAGGTATTGAACCATAGATTAAACAAGCATTTAAGAAATAATTTTTACCTCAAAAAATGTACTATGAAAAACAGGGATGCAAACCGGTTTTGAACCGAACCGAACGGTTTTGGTTCGAATGCACCTTGATCCCAAGCTCTTTAAAAATAAAATCCAAACCCGAACACTTTCAGAACCTACTGCCATTTGTACAGATTAAATGTCCGCGCTTGAAGACATCAACAACCCATACTTTCCATTCATAATCAGAACAACTCTACAAAACAAAACAAAAACAAGCTTATGCTTATATGGATCCCAGGTCACTGCGGAATTACGGGGAATGAATCTGCTGACAGAGCCGCTAAAAAATTATTCTTACTTCCACTTACATTTCATAACAATTTTAATATCACAGACATCCTCAAATACATAAAAAACCACTTTAAATCCGAACAAGCCTCTATCTTCAACTGCACCAACACACATTACAAATCCTTAAACCAATTGAAAAATACAATTTATGACTATGGATTACTATTCTCTAGACACACCAACCTCACACACAACTACCTCTTCAACCAGTCCCCAAGGATCCCAACGTGCAGCTTCTTCAACTATTCCCCTACAACACTCCAAAATATATTCGTCGGCTGTCCCCAACTCCAACCTCACAAGTTTCTGTTCCCTCCCCACAATAATCCCTTAAAAGCAACTTTTAACCCCAATAGCCACAACATAGATGCAATAATACAATTTCTTCAAACTACAAACTTAATTAACTTGCCATAAACCCCTAACTCTACTTCCCTCTATCGCTCATGCTCTTAATAAAAATAAATAATAGCATTACATTTAAACAATCTCAACACCCTGTAAATACCAATTATTAAGCATAAGGCCTTAACACGGTTCGCCCTCAATTTTACATTGACCTCGAACATATTATAAATAAAATAAATAAATAAGCGAAATGGGCAGGAAAGACTTAACAATAGAAAAACTAGAAGAGAATTCAGAACTACTTATACTCTGCACATTTGTCGGAACCGGCCGGATCGGATGACTATAACATATAGCAGCCATAGGAATGATCGGTCGAAAAACTAGTTCTAGTGAGAAAAACTTTTTTGTTTTCAATGTAAACCTCTAAAAAATTGGCATATATTTGTTTTATAAGATTTCACACAATTCTTTAAAGTTTCGTCAAAATCGGAGGACTTTAGGTTATAGCTGCCATTGAAATGATCGGTCGAGAAACTAGTTTTAGTGAAAAAAACAGTTTTGTTTTAAAAGAAAAAGCCTGCAAACTTTGTAATACTTAGTTTGCTGTTCTTTCACATGATTCTGGAAATTTTGCTCGAAATCGGATATCTATATAGTATAGCTGTCATACAAAAGTAGAGTCAGAAAAGTAGTCTTAGTAAAAAAAACTTGTTTGTTTTTAATGGAAATGTCTTTTTAATTACTTAGAAAAGCGTGCTGCAAGGGTATACTACTTTGACGGCCGTGAATTTTTTGAACAGCCCTCATATCAATGCAGACTTTAATCTGCTGAAAAGGTAAAAAAACAGCCTCGACATGAAGAATCCCCCCCCTTAATTAAGAGCTGCTAAGAGCGTTTTATTTTTGCCCAGGAGACGAGAAAAAGCATGAAATGCCGAGTGTCGAGAAGGATATAAAGTAAAACATTACCATCCCAAATGTAAGCTATTCTTCCTCTGTTTATCTTAAAACTATTAGATCACTCCCTTGAATCTGGGGGATAGCAGTTTCCTTAAAAATGTTATATTTTCCTTAACCATAAATAAAATCAATGACAGTCATAGTTTGACTTTTATTGCAAGCAGACAAAGAAATTCATTACATAAATTTTGTATCTTTCTGAAGGAACGGAATCTGCATGATATTCGGTATCTGTAATTCATTAAACATAAGATAATAATTATAATTGTATCCCTCACACACAATCAATATGAATACTAACTTCCCGACGGATATTAGGTTGGTGGATATTCGGGATTTGGCATCGCAGTGGCCATGCCCAGGAAAACAGCTGCCAAAACTACAATCAAATTCGATTTAGAGAACTGCATCTTTTTTGCAATGGAAATCCAATGGAACAGCGGACTTTTATATTGAACGTGGTAATGGAGTGGAACCGCACTTAATTGATATGCTTGAAAAATTTCTATATATATTAGATATGGTATTTAGAACTGGAAATGATTATAGCAGCAACAACATTTCTATTGCGCATTGTTTTTATACCCGTTACTCGTAGAGTATAAAGGGTATACTAAAGTCGTGCAAATGTATGTAACAGGCAGAACGAAGCATCTCCGATATCATAAAGTATATGTATTCTTCATCAGCATCAACAGCCGAGTTGATATAGCCATGCCCGTCTGTCCGTCCGTCCGTCTGTATGAACACCTAGATCTCAGAGACTAGAAGAGATAGAGCAACCAAATTTTACATGTAAGCTAGTATTGTCTGTAGGCAGATCAATTTTGATTCAAATTTTGGCTACGCCCCCTCCCGCCCCAGCAATAAAAAATGTTGCATATCTCCTACAATTTGTAAGCTATCGAGCTCAGATTTTGCAGTGTAGTGCAATCTTACAAATTTTCATAATGATCGGATAATAAATGACAGAGTTAAATAAACGTTGCATACTTATCTGAGCCGCATGAGGTTATTAAACACTAATTGACTTGAGTAACGGGTATTTCGAAGTCGGCCCTGCCCGACTTTAACTTACGCTCTCGTTTTTTTTTTTGAACTGCTTTGCTGGCTTAAAAATTTCAAGTTTTCCACAAAATCTTTTCCTTAAAAAGGATAAATCAGAAGCTAGTTTTAAGCTAACATATTCTTAAAGTCATAAAAGAATAACATTTTCCAGCAAATAGTGAAAAATCGAAAATCACAATAGTAGATCGTGACCGAAATTAAATTTTATCTTTTATCTTGAAGCCAGATTACGAGTTTCTTGCAAGATAGCCAAAATTTTAAAGACTCCCTTTTAAAAAAATGATTTCGCAAGTGCCTTTTTTGTTTTTTGCAACTCAAAGGTGGAAGCAAAGGTATTGATGACTCATTTGCAGGCCCTAGTCTTGACTTCACTCAACGGTGAATCAAATCGATGTCACAGCATCGCTGCCATGCTATTCTTAGCGTGTCACGCAATAGCCTACCGATGGGTTAATGGTTATCAATGAGATCAGCTGTGTCAAAATATACAAAACAGCACATGAAACCAAGTGCTCAAGCCTAGGAACCATTGTAATTCATATATATATATAATATATAAAAAGAATATATCAGATATACAAATGGTGAACAGACTTGGAAAAAGATTGATTTAATTGAATAGAATCATGTGTTGTCGGAGCTCACATATAAGCAGCAGTATAAACACATGAGATAAATATTGTAAAAATGAAGGCTAATTATGTTTTTCTCAAATGTGAGCAACAACCAGAGATTCCATTCAATTAACATTTGCATTTGTCTCTCCCAAAAGACAATACGGCTTAGCAAAGATAAGCCAGAACCACTCTAGAGTTTTTATTTAAAACAAGCAATGCGGGTAATGCGCGTGCCTGCTGTGCAAGAGACCGTGGGTTCGATTCCGTCGAGATTTTATGCATAAGTTTTTCTCTAAAAAAATAACTTACCTTTTCGGTCACCTTCGCAAGCTATTGGCTGGCGCCATTAAAAGAAATAGTTTCGAAGTAAGTAGCCAGCTTTGTCTTTCGCATTAATAATAATAATATTAATAATGTTTATTTATTGTTTAAGAAATATAATATGTAGGAGTAGTATAAATTATTTATAATAAGGATCCCACAAATAAATAATAAGATGTGTATAATCTGTACTTTTATGTGACCGACATGGATATCTCAAAACGTCTGTCGGCCATGAGCATTTCGTCTTTCACTACACTGAACTACTGCACCAGGCTACCCGGGTCGTCCCAGATATCTGATCGTTCCTGTAAGTGCCAGTAAGTGTCTCCAGAATATCCGTCCCATAAGTCAGTGAGCTTCTCAAATGGTTGACTAGCTTCTCCCACAAGTTGTCGCTTCTGTCATTTAGTATGCTGACTACCTCCTCTCCAGTGAGGAGCTGCCTACCGAAATGCAGCATTCTCAGCTCCTTCAGAATTGGGAGTCTACCTAGAAAATTATGTATGTCGTTTTCTCGGGTATTACATAGGGGACATGATACATTATCATCATCTATAATATCTATAAAACTTTGGTTTTATTGACTTTTGCTTCTTCATAGCGAACTTGCCACATATGTAAAACAAGCTCACAATTGAAAATAATTTTGAACTGCCTGCAGATATAATAAGTTGTTGTCCCATGCACATAAAATCTCCATCTCTTACCATGTCTGAGATCTGTGACAGACAGAAAGGCAGATGGACATGGCTATATTGACTCGGCTGTTGATGCTGATCAAGAATATATATACTTTATGGGGTCGGATATGCTTCTTTCTGGCAGTTACATACTTTTGCATAAACTTATAATACTTTTATGTACCTACGGAACAGAGCATATAAATATTATACACCTGCGAAATTATCACAAAACGAGAGCGTAAGTAAAAGTCGGCTCTGCCCGACTTTCAAATACCCGTTACTCAGGGCAATAATAATTAATAACCTCATGCGGATCAAATAAGTATGCAAACTTTTTTTTAACTGTGCCATTTGTGTTCCAATATTTTTGGAAATTTTTGAAATTGTAGGTATGGGCCAGAAGAATTTAAATACTTAATGGGGTCGGAGATGCTTTCTTTTGTCTTTTACATACATTTGCACAACTTAAGTATACCTTTATTAAACTTCGAGTAACCAGTATTAAAATCGTAAAGCTGTTTGGGATAGTTTAGTTTAAGGATAAGGATAAGGATAGGGAGTAACAAGAAAGACAGTCGGTCAAGCCCGACTATAGCATACTCTGTACCAACGAAATTATACGCTCAGCATAAATTTTGATGCTGCAGTAGCAGCTGAAAGCAGCGCTGCTTCTGCGCTGCAGCTACGAACAGTCTTTTGATCATAGCTCGAAAACCGTTCAACCAATCTTCACCATTCCTTTGGCTGATCGATAAGTTATCCTTATTACTAAATATATCTAGAAGGAACAACCCACCTATCTTTAAAACTGTAAGAGAAATGACGTTTTTTCTAAATTGCGGGGCGGCAGGGGGCGTGGCCGAAATTGAATATAAACTTGATCTGCCTGCAGACAAAATAAGCATATGTCGTATATTTGGCAAATCTAGCC
>JAWNNM010002926.1:0-63839 GCA_035044965.1 Lordiphosa andalusiaca | reverse complement strand
ATATTGGATGAACCGACACACACTTCTCTTTCGTTCTCACATGCTCTTTCTTGACCTAAAGCCAGCTAAAAACAACATTCTACAAATTAGAAAGGTCGCTAACTAGAAATCTTTCGTTAAAAACACAGTCAACGATAAATTTTCAATGTTGCTGGTGCGTTCTACCGAATGAATGGGCAAAGACATTGCTCTACAAAAAATGTCATATCTTCTAAAGTGTTACGAAGTGGGCGGTACTGTCAAATATCCAAGCCAACAAAAAAAGGACCAAAATTTTTTTTACATAAAGAATCCGCCCTTCAATATAAGGTCACTTTTCCTTAACATTCGTGATGTCTTAATGCCAGTTTTAGCTTTAAGCTGTCAACAAGTCGCGTTCTCAGAAGTTAGAACGTTAGAATCCACCAAGGAGTGGATTAGTTAAACATATTTTTTTTAAAATATGTTGCACATTTTACTCTTATTATGAAAATAGTTTAAATTAGTTTCAAAAGTCATTATAGATATTGAGTAGTCTTTTTTTGTTAAGGTCACTTAAAGTGTAACTTGTGAGGAGGTTGAAAATTGTCTACTTTGCCCAATACTTAGGGAATTCTCTTTCGACTCTTTCTCTCTATTGTGCTATCTTTTTTTTGAACGGATTCTTGTTAAAAATAAACTAAACTAATTTTGAAGAATTTTTGTAATACTAGTCCCAATCTATTTTGAAAACTGAGGAAAAGCATCAGGTCCATTTTCTTGTAAATTGTTCTATCCTTCGATTCAGGTATAATAAATATTGTTCATTGTTGTCTGCCTCGAATAATTTTCTTTTTTTTTTCCTATATGTCTCATCTATTTTCAGAGAACCCCTTTAGTGTTCTGAATAAATGCGCTTAACCAAAGCTTTCATAAAAATGCTAACATTTTTGCAATGCCCTCTACTCAGGGGAGGACCCGGCATCGAAATGTCGCGTAGTTAAGCTGTAAAAAAAAAAAGAGAGGAAACTATCAGAGCCCTACAAAAGGGAGAAAAAATGGAAAAAAAAAATAACCAACCAAAAATCAAACCATGTTTGTGTGATGTCTGCAGAATCGTTCCCCAAACTGTCAGTCATATAAATCTTATTGAGTAAAAGTTGGAAACACTAACACTAGCCGCACACACTCACACCGATGCGGGCGCGGACGATGGCTGGCAATTTACACGTACATGGATGGCGGGCCGACAATCAGTCCATAACTGTGCTTTTATGTGCCAGTTCACTGGAGACTAATGCCACTGCTATCAGGAATATGCAAAAATCAACTCCGGCAAACGGGGAAACAATATGCACTGCCAATTTTTTCCCTTTACTTTCGGTTTCTTACTTTAAAAAGAAGAAAGGAAAACAAGTTTTGACAAGCTCGCCAGCACCACCACCACCACCAAAAGGATCGGGGGCGGGGCTGAAACAAAGTGATGTGTGTGCGGCTTGTCTTGATTTGCATAAGCTCCGGCATTGCATTTTCATACTCATATACCCGTACGTACACCCGTACGTATACTTTTTAGAGCATTTTTATGACAGCGACAATCGATAGTTAGATAGAGCCCTGGCCCGCCCGCTGTTCGGGGAGCCATCAATCAAAGTTGCATATGGCAATGGACAATGGCAAGATTCACATGCAGGCTTTCCCACCTCCGCCCCCTCTTCTCCACATCGCCCCGGCCGTGCCGGGAAGCCGGGGCAAAATTGCAATTGCTGGTTTCGCTTAATTAAAATTCATGCGCTCGGTATTTATATATAACATTTTGGTGCTGTCAGCGGGGATTAATAAAAATCGATAGACGATAGGAATATATGCCCAGGTCCCAGTTCCAGAGCCCCGTCAAGATGCGGCCATAAAATAACTGCGCCACTTTTAACAAAATTTATTTAACATGCACTGCGATTCGATTTCTGGTTGCTTGTGGCGCACTCTGTGTGTGTGTGTGTGGTTATGGCTGGTTGTTAGGGTATCGATTGGGTTTGTGGAAATCTGTGTGCAAATTGAGTTTGTTGAATTTTGCAGAATATATATATATATAGATTTGCTGGAGTGCGTATAGAATCAACGATTGTCAACGTTCTGCAACAATTGGGAGAGAATTAATACGAGATGAACCGAACCGAAAGAGCAACTGTAAAATTGGTTTGGTTCATTTGACGGACAGGTTTTAGTCAGAAATGTATGTAAAGATCTAATCTTTACTTGAATCGTTCAAGCGTTGTAGAGCTTGTTAAACTACCTCGTCGATGACAACAATCTGTCAAATTGAATGCCAGTGTTTCAACAACACCTGTTTAGATAGATAGATGTCGGCGATGACAGCGGATAGAATCAACTAACTTTTGCTCCACACACTACCAAGTGCACCACACTCTGGGAAAAGCTAACTACATACATGGCCACTGTGCCGAAGCAAATTAAAGGCAATGCATCTGGGAAGATTGCTCGATGGCAGGCAAATATTCTCTTGAAGCGTTGAACAGTAAATTCAAAGATTTGAAAAAATATTTGTCGGCAATCTGACACTCTTTTAAGGTGATTTCAGACCGTCTTTCCATTCATTCCATTTTCAACGTACGCTGATGGGATTAACGATAGCTTCAAATAATGGCCCTTGTGGCGTAATGTTGCAAAAGTCCCGTTAAAAATACGAGATTAAACTCCAAAAAATCCATGCGGTGACAATTGTTAGATATCGGCTTATGGGAAATTCCTGCACACGAAAATACTGCATAAATAACTTCGTCCACCAATCTCTGTACAGTCGTTGACTCTCAAAATGCTCTCAGTCACCGATGGACGTCATGCTCCTTCTTCCTTTTTGAACCGCTAAGAATATCACAAAAGCTGAATGGTCTCGCTCGGTGCTATCGTGTCTTACCATCTTAATTTCGGTCGACTCCTCCTGGTGTACGTTCACCAACCATTACTTAAGCGTTGGTAGCAGAAAAGCCATTCGGCAGCCTAAAAGTGGACTTCGATAATTAAAATAATTCAAGAAGTCTTTGATAGGCGGCTTGGTATCGTACTAGTCGATCGATACAGTTTGCAATGAGCTCACCTACTACGACTGAAAGTTGTATCTACGGTTAGATTACTTCGAAATTTGAACCCACCGGGGCTGCTCAACGGCATTCAATAAGTCATTAAAAAGAATTGTTGGAAACTGTTAAATGCCAAATTCCGAGCAGAAAATGTTTCGCAATAAGTCGCAAAGTTAAGCGATTATGGTTTACACACGAATAATTATACGTGGCTTGTACTCGAGTGGGCAAACCTTAGAGGTAATTTGTATTGGCCAATGACGGACTGATTAAAAATGTCGTACACTGCCTTGCTTTTCGAAATGTATAATATTTTTTATACACTTGAAAAATAAATTATATTTTTGGCCAAACAAACGCATGGATCGATCAGCTCCTACCAGTATTCATTTTCTTGAACAGCATCAAACGCTGAGTCAGTTGATTATTGCCCTTTTCTGTCAATCTTTCTGTTTCTACGCGTCTTTTAATTATTTTTATACTCTGTACCGTAGGTACTTAGAGTATTATAAGTTTGTGCAAAAGTATGTAACAGCCAGAAGGAATCATCTGCGACCCCATAACATCACCTGACCCTGATCAACATCAACAGCCGAGTCATGTCCGTCATGTGTGTCTGTCCGTATGAACGCACAGATCTCAGAGATGGCAAGAGATAGAGGTTTGACATGTATGTGACATTTGCTTCTTATGTCTGCAGGCAGATCAAGCTTATTTTCAATTTTGGCCACGCCCCCTCCGGCCCCCGCAATTCAGAAAAAACGTCATATCTCCCACAGTTTTAAAGATAGATGGTTCGTTTCTTCTGGGAATATTTATTAATAAAGATAACTTATCGAATTGGGAAGATCGGATAAACAATTGTCGATTTATGATCAAAAGACTGTTCGCTGCTGCAGCGCTGCTTTCATCTGCTACTGCAGCATCAAAATTTATGCTGAGCGTATAATTTCGTTGGTACAGAGTATGTTATAGTCGGGCTTGACCGACTTTCTTTCTTGTTTTATTTCATATATTTATTTTTGTATCTCCCCACTTTAGAAAAATGAGTTCCATTTGATCATCTATGTCTAATATGTATTCCTTATTCAATAATTAATTTTATGGATAATGTGGTTCAGTATGGCGTCTTTTATGGTGTCGTTAAACTGAACTCAACAACTATATTCTGGGCTTGTGAAATAGTCCGTAAGTCCAGAAATTCCGATTATGAGCATTACTTCGCAAAGCATTCGGCGTGAAGTGCGTGAATTCTCAGGGGACAGAAAGAGAAGAGACACACATACGAAGTTGTTGCTGCAATTTCATTATAAGTGAGACTTATACGCTCCGGAATCGCTTTGCGCGAAACCACAACACATGCGCCGGATGCGTATAGAGCGCGGGCACGCCTAGTGTAGATATTTAAAGTGAGACGCTGCCTGCGACTCCTTTGATTTCGTCCATCCGATTTGTAAATCAGTAGAATGATAATCTGGAAATGACTCTATAAGAATTGCTCCACAAGGCTCGGTATATTCGCATATCTGGAGCAATTCTTATAGAGTTATTGAAGTATCTTATGCCAGCTTACGAAAGTTCAATGGGTCTCTTAAGTCAAAGTTTTTGGTCAGACAATAATTGTTCATAAACATCCTTGTCTACTTTATACTTGTCCCTTTTTCAAAATTATTTATTGAGTCAACACTTTTGTGACCGACTATCAGCTTTCTGCAAGGGCATCTAAGTGTCGTCAAACTGAGAATCCGTTTATCCCTTAGTTCTTTGTTGATGGGGTTTGTTGTTGTTGTTGTTGTTGTTGTTGTTGTTGTATTATTAACTTGCACGTTTGAACTTGTGCAAAAGTTTTGCGTTCAATATATTTTACTGTCGCTTTTGTTGTTGCTTCGTTGCTTTGTTATGTTTTGTTGTTCTTCTTTGGTTCGCTGTCGCTGGTGATGGCGGCGGCACCCAAAGCGCTCATAAATCAAAAAAAGCTGTTGTTTGCTTACAGCCTGCACAGTAGGGGGGTGTGTGTGTGTGTTTGTGTGATGTGTGTATAAATCACAAAGCATGTCCTTTGCCAATACAAACACAATTGAGCATGCATATGCAACAGCGGCGTCTGTGTAAAAAAGCAAAGAAAAAAAAAAAGAAAATGGCAGTCAAAGAAATTGCGTTAAAAAATTTGATTAAAAAGTTTGTCGCCGGCTTGCTCTCTCTCTCTCTCTGTGTGTGTGTGTGTGTGAGTGAGTGTGTCACAGACACACAACTGGCTGGCCATTGTGCTTATCAATACGCGGCCATAGCCACACTCGTCCCATCCACTGCCCTGGCTAGGCGTGTGATAAATCTTTCAAAAGCCAAACAAACCGAGCAAGAATTCAATTTTATAACTGACATCTGAGACAAGGCGACGACCACAAAGCAAAACTGGACCCAGGTTGGGACAGCTGGGCTGGCGCTCTAAACTTGTTTATAATTAGTAAAGAAATGTTGTGCCAGAGTTGTCAATTGCAAGTGTGCCCAAAGGAGAAACTTTTTTTTACCGTCAATTAAAAGTGTTCACAACTTTTCCAGCTTTCCAAAAAATTGTGTGTGGTAATTGTGTTTTCATTTTTTTTTTGGCAGGGAGTGTGAAATGTTGTATATGTGTCAGCTGCAGCTGTAAGCTAAATTAGCAATGTTAACTCACCGTGCGACAAGTTCAAGGTTGTGCACACACACACACACACACACATACACAAATTACTGAGTCACGCTAACAAGCATTTTCCTGCTCTTATCCTTTTATAGAGGAAATGGGGTTTCCGTTGCATTCACAGAGCAACAGAAGAAAAACACAAAATAAATGTGAAATGACAAAGTTTAATTTCATCCCAAAAAGTAGGCAATAGTAAGTTGAGAACCAACTTTGAAGCCTGACGGTGGGCACAGTGGTCCGAACATTGAATATTTAGAGATGTTCTATGTGAACTAATACTATTCTGTCTTCAAATGAATAATAATTCCATTAAAGGACATTGATAATTCAAATATTTCACATCATAAAGTTGGTTTTTTTTACTTAACTCAAACAGTTTCCTCTCAACTCCTCGAAAGTCTTAAAAATTTGCCTTAATTTTCCACAACAATGCACCAATGTGCTGTGCCGAGGGCCACATAGGACGAAAGTTTCGTCCACCGTGATGAACTACTGCTGGTGCTGGTGCTGCTTCCGACACAACTGCCACTTCATTCAGAATCGAAATTTTTGCTTGAGTCTCGCTTCTGCTGTGTTAATAAATATGCGAATTCGTCAACAGCTCGAGCACACAGCTAGATGACGGCTTTTGTGCTGTGCTTGTGTGTAAAGAAGTGTTGTAATTGAAATCGCATCGGAACGTGAAATGAAACGTAAAGTCATCGAATCAATTGAAATGAAAATTAAATTAAATGCAAGCGCTCATACATTTATTCATATGCCGACGCAGACACACTCATCCACAGCCACAGCCACATCCATATCCACCCCCCCCTTGATATACTCATTCACATTGGCACACATAAACTCAATCTTAATTAAACACACACACACACACACACACACACACACGCATATTGAGCTGCTTGAAAGGCAAACGCAAGCTCCCGACTCTTGTATATCCTGTGTGAGCGGCTGTGTGTGTGGGTGTGCGACAGAAAGAGATTTTTCTTTACGGTTTTGCTTTTCAGCAAAACGACTTTTAACTTATCCTGGCCATGCAAAAAGGCCAAACCAATTTAAAAATTGTTCTTGCATTTTTAGGAATTTGTTGAAACTGGAAAGCAGTTCTTATATCACACAATCTTTTAGATTGATTGAATCACTTGATGAAAGCGGTCTTTTAAAATTGCATCTATGAGAGGTGTAGCTGGGTGTAGTGCAGAGGGTAGTGTGTGCGCCTGCTGTGTGAGAGGTTGTGAAAAAAAGGTTTTTAAATGTATACACCCGATCAACTTCACTAGCTATTGGCGGTTACTTTACTTTTAATTAGCCATTATAAAGCATTTAAGACGTTGCCCTTCGAATTCTGAAGATTCGAAGATATTGAGAAGTGCTTGGCTTGGCCTTTTGGGCAGTGTAAATCGAATTGTTTATTTATTGAGAGGTTTTTAAGCCTTAAGAACCTACAGAAAACGTGCGAGTTTTTAAAGACTGGAAGCTAAAATACAACCAATCAATCAAAGTATAAAAACCAAGAACTTTGTGCTTGAATTAACTACAAACGGTAATAAGTACGAAATACTAGATTCCAGTTGTAAGTTTTTATTCAAAGTACTTTTTTTTTCATAACTGAAATAACTGATGACAAACCTATAGACTTAGTATTCACGTGTCTCTACATTTGACATGTATCAAAACTTTTATCTATTTGGTCTGGCACACATCGTTGATTGAAAATATTTCGACTATACACAACCCCACCCGATATTTAAAATTTTGATCGATAATAAGCTATTGTTAATAGATGAAGCAAGTCAATAAAAATGCAAAGTTATAATTATTTGATTAAATGAAGAGATGAGATGTGTTGCCTACTCGGGAACATGCCACATCAAGTATGATATTTCCAGATATATGCCGCTACCGACCACTTCTTTATGCATAAAAATGCTCAAAATTATCTGAAATTTACGGACATTTTACCTAAAATGACAACCAAGGAATATTTTCCTTAATTTTTGCCCTTTATTACCCAAAAAATGTTAGGCAAAAAACAAGCATTTTAGGTAATGTGTTACCTACAAAGTTAGGCAACATATGACCTTAAATCGTCTTTTTAGGTTATAAATAGGATTAAAATTTAGTCAACAAATAAGATTTTCAGGTAATGAAGGGACTACAAATTTTGGCAATGTATGACCTTAAAGCGACCTTTTAAGGTAATAGAAAGGCTTGAAATTTGGTCAATTAATTTGATTTTTAGGTAATGAGTGGACTAATTATTTTGGCATTTTCGCCTTATGTCAATCAAAAAAGAATCATAGGCTATGTCTCAAGTTTGTTCCGGTTCGAAAGCGAACGGTGAAAAAGTGCTTCAGAGCCATATTTCAAAGGTTATTTAATCTAAGATCTTGAAATTTGGTGCCTCATAAATAATGTGAAGTTTGATGTTTTCCCAATTTAAAGGTGGTTTCGTCCAAGTTTGGACGAGTTGAAATGTTAATGTCGATTTCCAGCCTGGTCAAACTTAAATCAAAAATACAAATTTGTAGTGTTTTTGCTTGAAAGAACCCGGGCGAAGCCGGGTATACAGCTAGCTGACAATAATCAGTATTAAGTTAAACATTAAGTTATACATTGTTTATTTATATTTCAAGTCGAAATGCTAAAAGTTTAGGCATCATTTTAAAAATTACTAAAATTTTTTTTACCAAAAACACTATTTTTTAGGTAAAGTGCCCTCTATTTTAGGCATTTATTGCCTGATAATTACACTGAATACTGAATACTGGTACTGAATACGTTTGAATTGGAACTGCACTGTTGTGAATTGGTTGTATTCAAGAGAATTCTCTGCCCTTTTAAATAACTTGCCACTCTCAAAGATCCATTACAAGCAGTCGGGTTAAATTGCTCAGATTCGGGGAATCAAGATTTTGTGGCAAGATGATGCCATAGCCAACCTTTAGAAGCAAGGTTAATAAAATCGCACAACTGTCACATGCGTGTTAGCTTATTTTGTACTCAATCAAAGTTCAAAGTGGCTGTCAAAGCCACATTTCTTATCAAAAAGATCTCGATTCATGAATATTAATGCTCGTATTTTGATATTCGATGATTCATTCTTATTTTAAGTATTTTCCATAACAAAAAATAACTGAACTTTTAGGTGCAAAATGGAACGAATTTTAATACGATCTATCTAGAACTCTGCCAGTGGATTCATACCCTTGTATGCCCATTACAATTAAGCTAAAGAGGATCATGAAGATGTGCAAAAGTATGTAAAGCGGAGTAGGAAACAGTATCACTCCCCCAATCGGACCTGACTTCATGAAATATGCACTTCTATCGTACTTCTTTTTTACCAAAGAAGTAGTTCCAGAGGTGAAAAGTTCCGATGACTATTGTTGGGGGGTGAAACTACTTTTCCACTTGTTGGGTGTAAGTTAATGCTTTTTAACGTGTTGTGCTTTGGTGTGATATCGTTATAATTCTCTTCAATAAATGTTCGTGGTGGTACATATGTGTGGTTTGCTTTCACAGTTCAATTTCAACTCACTCTTAAGACTAGCTTACACAAAGCTTATACCTAGAGTCCGGCCTGATCAGGGCGAAATCCTCAAAGAATGCTTTCTTGAGAACGTATTTTAGCATGGCTTTTTGTTGTGGCTTTTTCTAGTTGGTTCGACTTGAAAAAAACTCAACCCAGAGAAGGGATGGCTTCACGTTATATTCCCTTATACCACCAAGCACATGAAAAGAGAATGTATCGACTCTTTCCTAGCAAAAGTAAGTGTGATAAATTGCATACTCTTGGGAATCACATTGGAAAATGAATGCATAAATGGAAATATCGATTCCGATGTCCAACCTTAGCAGCCATTGATCGCAACGAACTTCACAGAATTTTTCCGCACACACCTTCCTTTCAAATGAGCATTAAATTTGCCTAACCACTATCGCCGCCGAGGCCAGCACTCGTTTCGCAGTCAGATAAATTATACCCAGCTGCTTGCCCCTAATCTAATGCATTAAGCATACGCCGCCGGGTACGCCTAATTACCTTTAACATATCGCTCGCTCAGAATCAGTGCAGCGCAGTGAGAAATGCGGCATTTAACTTTTCAAGCGTTTTGCCCTCAAACTGTAACCAAACACTGCAGAAACCAAAGGCCTCCACAACAGCCAACAACGAGTTGGTGGCCAAAGTGTCGATAATTAGCTGTAAAAGTTTGAGCCAAGCCCATTAGCAGCATAATGAGGCCAGGTGTACCATAGATTTTTGGCAACATTTCGCTGCAAATCTGTCTTGGCCAGAGAGAGCGAATAAGTAGAGAATCAAAACAAAATGGGGAAAACTTTCGCCCGTTTGAACTTGAGGCAACACAACAATAGTGGCAAAACAATAACCACACTTGACTGGCGTTGAATGGTTCATAATTAAAGTGGAAAAAGCCTTGAACTCTTTAGAGTCTGCCTGTTCTGTGGTTACGTTGCGTGCTGGGCAGCCAGGCAAGAAGTTGGCCAAGTTGCAGCCACAATTGTTGCACGCACAGGGACCGACAGCAGCAGAAGCAGCAGCAGCAGCAGCAACAGCAAGTCGAGTGGAAAAATGACTGAGGGCGTAGACCAGGTGCAGGTGGGCTAACTGCCTACTAAACAGTATATAAATGTATTTCATACTTCGCCCCAGTCCTTTAATAGCTGTTTGGTAACTTGGCGTGCCTGCAAAAAACATATGGGGAGGGAAATAATTTCTTAATACCCAAATGAAAGTGAGGCTATGGTGGGTCGGTGGGTTGTTTGCGTTTTGAATTTGTTACGATAACAAAAGCACGACTTACCCTTACTTAAAGCACTCAAGCGACTTCCCTTGGTCAGTTCATAAATTGGTTTAGCAAACGGGTTGTCAAACTAAATGCTTTTCATAACAAAACTAACATCTGACATCTGACTTCAACACACAAACATTCCATTTTTATAAATTATCCAAGAATTTACTTAAATTTTTAATTGAAAATGTACGCGAAGTGAGTACAACTAATTTGTGTTTGTTAACAATAATGGAGAACACCATATCCCCCTTCCCCACCAAACAGTCGCCTCCTGTGTCGCAGCGGATCACAGTTTCTAAGATTGGCCAGGCAGAGACCTTTGCTTTTGACCAGGGTCAAGTTGCCCATTCCCATCAAATTTCGCAATTTCTGCGAAGGCAAAAACCTCAACGAGCAGAAGCCAAATGAAGGATCGGTCAAGTCCCTTGGAGCGAGCTCACCAGGCATAGCCCTCCGGATCATTCCCGTGAACTATCCACCCTGTCTTAGCTATGACAAGCGAAATGAGAAACTGGGAAGACAGCTATCGCCCCATTTGAGCATCTACAAAAAGCAACTGACCTCGGTTATGTCCATTTTACTACGCATGACCGGGTTTATATTGGCTGTGGGTGTATGGACCTTGGGTATGGCGGGTCTCTTTTGTGATAGTGATCTGGAAGATTGGGCTGCGAAGGTGAATGAGTTCGAGTTCAATCATCATTTGATTAGTGCAGCCAAATGTCTGATTATATTTCCATTTGCCTATCATGTGGTGGCCGGCACACGCCATTTGCTCTGGAATTTGAATATTTTTCTTAGCAAGCGGGAGATTTATGCCACTGGCTATGTGGCCATTGTTTTAACGCTGGTCCTCACTGCAGTTCTGCTCACACTTCAGGTGGGTCAGGACACTGAGGCGGAAGTGGTGGACATGACAGAGTCTCATGAAGCTGCCAAAAACAAAGAACATTCTCATAATGATTCTACTAAGCCTGCCGAGTGACTTTGGCTTGGATGATAAACCAATAAAGCGAACATTCTCCTCACATCTTGTGTGGGGTCTTAAATTGTGCCACAAACTGGAAAATTAGTTTCACTTTTTCTCTCTCTCTCTCTCTTCCTCTCTGGACACATTTATGCAGCTCTGGTTGTAGCAAATGCGATTGCCTCCTAATGGCATTACCTGGTCAAACTCTCCTCCTGGTGCTCTGCATATGTCATAAATTTATGGGACGATTGGATGAACTTGGATTTGATTTGATGTCCTGGCTACATTATTAGATTTGCACTTGTGATTCCCCATCGTGCTTCATTTAGTATTTCGGCTGAGAGCCACAAATTTACATCAGCAACGTTAAAAAAGTTGCAATGCTTTGATTTTTCCCAAGACCCAAAATCATTTTAATTTAATCACATTGCTCACATGAATTCGGAGTACTTCATGGTCAATTAGCAGCGGGAGACCCAGTTTTACATTCGTTCATTCATCAATGGTTCAATCAATCACTTAAGTAAGTACGATAAGCCGCATTCCATAAATCATTCTGATGTATTTATTTTAAACAAACATATCAAGTTGGACGCTCCAACACAAAAAAAGGAAACGAAAATGAATCATTAAATCAGGAATTATTTACGTAGAAGAAACTTGGCAAGTTACAAGTGTACTGGAAACTTTTCAACACACACACACACACACACACATGCACACACACTTGTGCATATGGGGCGAAGGCATGCCAAGGAGCCATTAAACATCAATGATATAGCAATAAAGAAACAGGCGACGAAAGTTTCATGAAAATAATGGAATATTTATTTGGATTTCAGCAGCTTAGAGTAAGACTTGAAAAGTTTTAGAAAAAATACGGCACAATAACACAGAACATAGAATTTTCTCTACCACTTTGCCATTGAGGTAGGTGAAGACAACTTTAACTTGAAGTCTAGCTGACGAGAACAGAGTTCACTGTACGGAAAACACTTTGGAAATCGAGGAACTTGTTAAAATTTAATATAAATGAAAGCTATTGTTGAGTGAGTCAGATTAATCTAACTGATTTTGAATGCGTTGATTTAGAAGTCAGAATGGAGTAAAGTATTTATTCCGACTAATTTGAATTTACATCATTCGAATCACCTAAGTGATAGCCGGTACTGTACCGTGTTGCCAAATCAGCTTTTCCCCCGTCATTTCTAGCTTTTTATACCCTGTTTCCATTGAAAGTGGGAAAAGGGGGATCATGAAGTTGTGCGAATGTATGTAACAGGGAGAAGGAAACATTTCCGACCACATAAAGTATATATATTCTTGATCAGCATAAACAGCCGAGTCGATAGAGCCATGTCCGTCTGTCCGTCTGTCCGTCTGTCTGTCTGTATGAACGGGTCGAGCTCAGAGACTATAAGAGAATCTATAAGAATATCTATAATCTATCTATTCAGAAAAGTACAATCAGATCGGACAAAAAACACTGGAGTTGTAAGCGAAACAGTTGAGCTGATAAGTTTAAGTTTAAGCTGATTTGATCAGGACTTGAAAAAAGTGTTGCCTACATTTGGGATGATAATTTTGTTACATTCATTTTCAAAAATGCAAAAACAAATAAGTGAAAACAAATGAACAGGGTATTTTGTGGTCGGGAAACTCGACTGCAGCGCCCTTACTTGTTCTTACTAATTTAAACGACATTTCCACTGAAAACAAACAAGTTATTTTCACTAAGACTACTTTTTTGACTCTATTTTTGTATGGCAGCTGTACTATATAGATGTCCGATTTCGACCAAACTTAGTGGAACTATGGAAAAGCATAGCAAACTAAGAAATACAAAGTTTTGAGGCGTTTCATTGAAAACCAAAAAGTATTTCTTTCGAAAACTAGTTTCTCGACCTATCATTCCTATGGCATGTCACCTATCATGTATGGCAGCTATATTATATAGATATCCGATTTCGACCAAACCTCTGGCTTCGGTTCAAAAATATATTTCTTTCACATTCTTCCCAGCGATTTCTACTCAACTTGGTACACTTGTCGCCCACAAGTTCTAAAGTCTTCTGCATAATACTTACTATAATATCTTACCAAAGTGCTTAGAAATATATTGCCACATTTGTAGTTCAGTTCCAACTCTAACATCTGTTTTTTTGGATCCAAGAAATCAAACATTTTTGACCTTAGAACAAAAACAGAAAAGATAATGTCTGAACCACGGCTCGAACCTGAACCTGGGTTCAGCGACCTTCCGAACCTAAACACAATCTTTTTCGCAGATTCGAATCCCGGAGTGAACCCCTTCTGAAATTTTTGAGGTTTGCAGCCCTGGCTAGAACATATATATTGTTTGATTATGGCATCTGTAACAGTTGCCACGAATCGATATCGGATCGGATATAAAAATGGATTTAAAAGGTACAGCCGCAGCTAGTACAGGTCGTGAAAAGTTGGTAGCAGGTGCGGTAGAGGCAATAGCTGTACCGGCCTTGGCAAGAGAAAGAATTTAACAGTCAGCAGGATCAGTAGCAGCAATCGATGTCAGTATCGCAGCGGGTGCAGTAAGAACAGGAACAGATCAGGGACTTCTAGTTGGAACAGAGTCAGGTGCGGTAGAAGAATTGGATACAAGGATCGGCAGCACGGGATGATGGAAAGCAACACTCGTCAGATGGTGGGTGCTGTACCTGGACCCACAGATTACTGACATTATCCAAGGAATTTAGCAGCCAGCGGGATCATCTTCGATGAGTGCAGAGAATTTAGCTTGACGTATACAGCCTCGAGTTTCGAACTTAATATCATGATAATCTACACAGTAACAGGTCTATCCTAACTTCCGTCTCTATAAATAGAGTCAAGTTTCTTTTGGCTAGCTACCGACTCCAATTCTTGATAAGCTAATTGTGAGAAGACGCATTAAGTAGCCGAATTGGTCTTAGTAAGCAGGCTGAGAAATCGCTGAAGCTTGATAATTGAAGGGCCTGTACCAGAACAGTTGAAAAAGGTCAGCAAGCCAACTTTTTAAGCATACCCCAGCACCGAAACATCACCACATTAACGACTCTTTGCGGACATGTTGCTGTTGGTGTTTGGGCCGGTGCCAAGTGCCCACTCCATGGTAACATAGAATCGTAAAGGCCTTGCTAAAGAGCCAGAACTAGTTCCATTGTGCAAAATCTTGTCGCAAATTTCATTGGCGAAGTATTTTTACTTCAGACCTACCGAAGAGCTTGCCGCTTACGTTAGCCAGCAGATTTGCGGGTACATCGCTTGGTCACCAGGTGTTACCAACGAGGGGGTATGAGTCGACTTGGAAAGCAGTTAGCTAGAATCCCACAGAAGTTTTACCTTTAAACACAGATGAAACTTTTAAGAAACTTCTTCTCAGTGAAATGCTGATCAAACTCATTAAAGGATTGCTCGATCTCATCCCAAGCCCACAAAATTTCGCTAGCTTCCAAAAAAAAAAGATACTTAGCCTAATGAAACCGGCACACAGAGTATTTATTTACATTTTTCAATTTAAATAATTGCAATTAAAAATCAGCATCAAGTTACAGCAAAACGAAGGTTCACCTTTCCGCAATAATTACGCCAGTGCTTTTTAATTAAGGTGAAAAATCTCCAAAAAAGACAGGAACAATTTTTACTCTATTTAATTACACATTCAAGGGCAAGGCACAGCTCATTTAACGCACAAAAACATACCCAACCACCCTCCTCTCGCACACAAATAGTAAATGATAAAGAGAAGTGGAATAACTGAGGATATTTATAGTGCATAATCTCTGGGCTTGAGATGTGCGTCAGTTACAGCTCATTGGACACTCGGATGGGAACTCTGTGGACTGAACGAGATCCATTAACTTTATTAAGGGGCTTTAATTAGTTTACCCCAAACTGTCCTGCCTACATTTCATTAATTACCGAGCCGCTTGTCAAGGCAACCGGCGACCACTTGAAGAAGCTTTTTACCTTTTGATGGCCGCCTACGGCGGAATGAACTACAACCCGGAGACAACAATGCGCGGGTGGTCGGAGGCCGCTCCGCGTTTTGATTGAACACTCGCATCTTAAGTTTTGACGTTAATCTTTGATTAGAGAGCTGGCAGCGTCATTTTCGCTGACACTTCATTATGTGATTTTAATATGAATATACAACAATGAGTCCAACCAACCATCCCCCCACCCCCCCGCACCCACCCCATCACTGTGCTCAGTCGTTTGCCTTCCGATAAAATCTCATTTGGCCCCTCAAAACGTTTGATCTTAATTAGTGTACTTGAAGGTTCTGGCCGTGGGGCCCTCTTCATTCGAGTGCGTCGGCTTTGCATCAGCGAAAATAACAACAAAATGTCGCAAATCACTCGAGTGGACGGGGCTGGGGAGGGGGAGGGGGGGCTCGTCCTCTGGGGTGGGGTCCTTGATTGGCAGCTCCTGCCGCTGCCTTTTGTTTAAGCGGATTTTATTCGCATATTAATTGAAGTTTACACAGCACAAAACGTAGACGACCGGCACAACTAATTAAACACACTTCGACCACCAGGACAGCGGCGCCTCGAAATTCCTAGCAGTGTAGGAATGTCACGATGGGGTCGGCGTCAAAATGTCAAACACGCGCAGAAGTTTAGTGTGGGTAAATATTTTTCAATTAAAATCGCTGCCAGGCTATTTACTCAGCACTTTAGCGGCACGCATAAAAATTTAGTGGACTCATAGTTAGATATGAAACCTGGGGGCGGGGTCTTAGGCATTTGTATAGAGACATTGCGGGGCTTAAATTGAGAAACATAAAATCAGAATCGAGAATCTTTGGCAGAGGTGGCAAATTGATTGAGAAATTAGCTGAAGAGGCAAATGGGATATGGGATGGAAGCAATGATACCACAAAATAAATGAAATCGAATGCATTAACAGATACTTCGCAAAGACTAAGTTCAGATTCCCATTAAAATTTTTAAGCCGCAACCAAAGACATAAAAAAACCAGTTGCGTAAGGGCTATACAAATGAATGTGAGCAAAATTTGAAGGGAAATTTGAAGAATGGACTTTTGATTATACATATGTGTGCTGTCTGTAAAGTAACATAGAAAGTCCACACTGATCACTTGATCATCTTGTTGTTCCATTTCAAAGAAACACTATCCCAAATTTTACATTTTAATAGAGAGTAGTATAAGTTTGTGCAAATGTATGTAGCAGGCAGAGGGAAGCATCTCAGACCCCATAAAGTATATGGATTCTTCATCGGCATCAAAAGTCGAGTCGACATAGCCATGTCCGTCTGTCTGTCCAAATGAACGTACAGATTTTAGAGATGGTAAGAGATAGAGGTTTGCCGTGCATATCTCAAAAACATCTTATTCTTTATTAAGGCAGATCCAGATTATTTGTATACCCTTGCAGAGGGTATATTGAAATTGTGCAGATGTTTGTAACGCATGAGGGAAGCATTTCCGACCACAACATGTATATATATTCCTGATCAGCATGATAAGCTGAGTCGATATGTCCATGTCTAGTTCTAGTGACAAAATCTATTTTGTTTTCAAAAATAAAAATAGAGCAAAGTCAACTTTTGTTTGTATACCCTTCCAACATGCTTTTTAACTTATTTGAAGGACATATCCACTGAAAACAAACAAGTTTTTCTCAATAAGACTACTTTTCTGACTCTACTTTTGTATGACAGCAATACTATTTTGATGTCCGATTTCGAAAAAGTTTGGCAGAATCATGGAGAAGCATTAAATCCTAGTAAATACGAAGTTTGGAGACGTTTGCATGAAAAACAAAAAAGTTATTTTGTACTAGAACTAGTTTTTCGACCGATCGTTCCTATGGCAGCTTTATGTTATAGTCATCCGATCCGGACGGTTCCAACAAATGTGCAGCATATTTGTACCAGAAGACTTTGTGCAAAGTTGGTCGCGATAGCTTTACAACTGACGGAAGAGATAGCATACAAACAGACGGACGGACAGACTGACATGACTATATCGACTCAGCTCGTCATGCTGATCAAGAATATATATACTTTATGTGGTCGGAAATGCTTCCATGTTTGCGTTACAAATTTTTGGAAAATTTCAATATACCCTCTGCAAGGGTATAAAAAGGCCTCCAAACTTTGTATTTCTTAGTTTGCCATGCTTTTCCGTGATTTCACTAAGTTTAGTCGAAATCGGACATCTATATAGTACAGCTGTCATAGAAAAGTAAAATCAGAAAAGTAGTCTGATTGAGAAAAACTTGAATTCAGAAAGAACGTCGTATCTCCCACAGTTTTAAAAATGGATGGTTCGGATCTTATAGACATAGTTATTAATCAGAATTACTTATCGATCCGCCAAAGCATTGGTGAAGTTTTCGAGTTATGATCAAAAGAATGTTCGCTGCTGCAGAGCAGTAGCAGCGCTGTTTTCGGCTGCTAATTAGATGAGCAACATTCTCAGTTACCCAGATGTTACAGAGTGAGCCGTTCGTACAACTGGACATGCGGCCTGTGCTTCAGAGAGCGCAATTCACATGTAGCGCCGCATATCGATTATATTCCTAGTCGGTTCAGACTTTCAAGGTTGTGGTTCAGTTTTTTGTATAGGGTTCTGGACTCACTTATGGACGCCAGGCTTAACAAGTTGTATCTTTCACGAAGCTCGATGGTTTCCAAAATCCAGTTTTGCGAGGTTTCCCAAGACTCAGGATAATTAATATTTATTTGTATATTTCAAGCAGAAGCTACTGGAACACCTGAGATTTGCTTGCTAACATTTTACCACAGTTCTGGGCTGTCTTTCGCTTATCAAATCAAAGACTTTGCGTTTGTTTTATAGCGCGTCTTAACTAATTTGAGCTGGTTAGTGTTGTAAAACTTAAGCAAGTCAATATTGAAGTGAGACGTTGAGTCGTGACGTTGAGTCTTGAGAGAAAGCTAACAAAGAGAGGTACTGCACTTTGAATTTTGTTTAAAAAAAATGATTGACATGGAATAAGCATTATATCGTAGACCACTATATTAAATTATATATTTCCAATTTAGGTGCTTTGAAATGAAAAGGTATTCCGCAGACTATTCAAATTTGAAACAACGATGCTTCATTAATAGTTTACTTTTCAAATATCGATGTTGCCAGAGCTTTATCCACTCGGCTGTTGATGCTGATCAAGAATATATATACTTTATGCTGTCGGAGAAGCTTCTTTCTAGCTGCTACATACTTTTGCACAAACAAAATATACTCTGCGAACCTTTGGTATAGAGTAAAAAAATGCAGTTCTAAAACTCAACAAGAGCTTATGCATTATTGTGCACCATTTCTTACCCACAATATTTATTGATTGCAGGGAAAAGGTGTCAGAAAAAAACCCCCAAGTATGTATCAGAAAACTTCAGTTTTCATAGAAATTTCCCTTTAAGGGCGTTTCTTCTTTTTTCGCTTTTTTTGTTTTTTTTTTTTGGCGCATTATCAAAAATTTATATCGAAAATTTTGTTTGGCGCTTCAAAAATGCATGGGATGTATACAAAAAAGAAGAAAAAAACGGAAAACCGACAACCGAAAATGTTGACTTTTCGCAACGCACAAATGTCAGTTTTAGTTTCTCCCTCTCACGTATATCCCTGAACTACCAAGTGGATTCATATGCAAAAAGAACTTTTGGTTTGGTTTGAGTTTTGCAACTCAAACGTTTATGACACATTCATTCAGGCGCCAGAAGGCGTCAAAAGCGAACGAAAATAAATAAAAATAAAAATAACAAATTGAAGAACATGTTCCTAGGCAAGTACCCTGCATGCGCATATAGACCGACCGTGCATACCCCATACGTACTATGTACATACCTAGGAGCATACATATACGCGGAGGGATGACTTCCAGCCAACTGACAGGAAAGGTTGAGCTCAAATTTAAACATACATAAATATATGAAAAGTTAATTTGAAAAAATCTCTTTTGACAGCGAACAGCATTTGGTGGCAAAGGGGTGGCGCAGCTGTTGGCTGTTGGCTGTTGCTGTTGCCGCTGAGTCGCAGTCAGTCACTTGCAGCTACAGCGTCCACAGTAAACGATGAAAAATGTGCAAAAAATGGGGAGCGGTTCCAGCTCCTGCTGTTTATATGGCCTTGCTACGTGTATAAATAACGGTAACATTTTAAATCAGTCGAGTGACTGCAGGAAACGCCAAAACGAAAGCTCAAACTGGGTGCCAGCTCCTGTCAACCCAGACCCCAGCTCCTATTCTCCATTTCCTTTAGCTCCTGCCCCCACCCCTGTTGTTCGCGCTGACATTGATGTCTATGTAAGGGCGTGTGTGTGTGTGTGTGTGTGTGTGTGTGTGTGTGCGTTACCGCAAAAATTTCATACTTCATGCCTTGTCTTTTGGTCCTTCACGTCCATGTCTCCTCGTCCTACATCTCTCATTTTTTGGCTTGTCCAATGCTGCTTCATATTTTCTGCAAAATTTATGTAATTTTAACCCATTTTTTGTTTTTTGTTTTTGTGCATCCCGCCGTTGGTTGGCTGCTGTTATTAAATCTTGTCGCACTTGTAATTGGTTTTTTAAATTTTAATTAAAAGCCAGAATAAACGATAAGTTGCCGGTTGATGAAATGTAGTATGCCATACAGACATCATACGGGTTATTTATGTACAAAAAAGAGAAATGGAAGACAACCGAAACAATCACAGCAGCAGGGTTTTTATTATTTGAATTAAGAGTTTTGAAACTGACAGCGAAACGCAATTCGTATTACCAATTGCTTAATTTAGCTCCTATAATTTCATGGCAATTACGTCTATTTTTCGAAGAGCTTTTAACAGATTAAAAGTTTTGGAGAGAACAAAGAGTTAGTCAAGTTACAAATTGTGCCAATCAACCATCTGTGAATGGGAATATTTCCAAAAAGTTCACACCTGCTTGAAGAACAGAACAAAAACTTCAACTTTACTTAACTTTACTTTTGAACACACTAATTCAATATATTTTCTCTACTGCAACTGCGCTGCAGCTGCGAACAGTCTTTTGATCATAGCACGACAATTGTTCATCCGATCTTCCCAATTCCTTTGGCGGATCATTAAGTTATCCTGACTTCTAAATATGTCTTAAAGAAACGAACCATCTATATTTGAAACTATGACCGACATGACGTTTTTTCCAAATTGAGTATGCATTGCATTAAACAGAGACAGGACCATTTTTAAATGCTATCTGGAAGTGTATAAAAACCATGCAATCATAAGTAGCTTACTCATACACAGAAGGAAAAACCGTGTTCAGAAACTAAGATTATTTCATCTTAAAACAAGAACAGAATGTGCTCTCAAATTTTTGATTTTGGAATGTTCCAAATGTACTTGAAATAAGTAGTATTAGTAGTCATTCAGAATTGCGACAGCAGAAGTGAGCAATAGCCCAACGACCTAACACGTCCGCCGTTGTTGCGCGCGGGGCGTCTTGGGCTCTACTCCCAGTAAGTCCGAAAAGTTAGTATTTCCTTCAATTAATTAAGTAATGCAGGTTGGGTGTTGTTGTACCAAGGGCGATGACTCTATGAACCTAGACCTGGAGTTGGACCAGGAATTTGGACTTGGAATTGGACCTGGAATTAGATCCCTGGTCCTGGAACATTTTGTTTTTTTTTTTTAATATAAAATGTTCTCAAAAACTGAAGATTTTCTTACATCAACATTTTGCGTTCTCAAAAAATAGTTCTTGAAGTGAGAAATTGTTCTTAAAGTGAGAAAATCCGTTCAAGATTAGTTTTTGACAACGAATGTGCTAATATTGAGACCAATGTTCTCGGTTTTTTCATCTGAGTATCATCTTTTTCAAGTTCAATTAGCTTTTAAATCAAAACAACGACTTCTACAGCACTGCGTATGAGTAATCCCAAAAAATGTTTGATTCTCCTAGCGCCCACTTATTGTGGAGTTCTTTTACTTTTGTTCTTTTTTATGCTTATAGCACGGCACGACACCAAAAAAAATCTCGGGATGAGATGCTTAAATTCTGATAGATGGCACTTCTGTAATCATCGACTCATACCCAGTTTTTAAACTGTACCCTAGGTTCGCGTTTTATGGGTACTTTTGTACTAGCAACACAAAGCGACAACTATTTTAACTTAGTTGTTAATGGTTCAAGATAAAAATCTCTAAAAATCAGTAAACACAGGCAGGGTCATTGGGAACGTAATATCAAAAAAGTATTGTTGAAAAACTGGGTATGAGGCGATGCATGCAGAAGTGCCTTCTATCAGAATTTAAGGGTATCATCCCGGGTTTTTTCCAAAAGTTTAAATTTGTCGAATTGTGTTCCATTCCAACACGGATCACATGGGGGGTGAAACCATGAACTTAAGTATTTCATACTCAGGAGGTCCGCTCTAGAGGACATGCAGCTCGTCTTAATTACAATTGTAATCTTTAATTAATGAATTCAGTCTAAAATCTGCTCCATTTAGAATAGTCCTTGTTTCTTTTTTCTGTCACAGTTCTTCATAAGTAATATTAGTAATTATTATTTCACGTCATGAAAGTATCGGCGCAGGAACTTGGTCATAGAAAAGAATATTTCTGGGATTATGGAGAAGAAATGCATCTTGCAAGGTGTCAGAGGTATTGGTGAAATGTGCTGCTCTTGTGGAGTTTATTAGTTTTAGTCCTGGGTATACTTTGCTATACGATAACATGTTACTGTTAAGGTCACTTCGTAAAACTTTATATATATATTGAAAGCTAAACTTAGAAATAAGAATAATTCATTTATTATCCCGCCTATTTCCGGTTTTCACTTTCCACAAAATTAGCCGAGTTCGAAGTTGGTTTAGAGGTTGTTCCCTTAAGTTGACACATTAAATCGGCTTGAAACCATTCATATTCAAAGTAAAAGACTTAAGGTTTGATGCAGATTAACTTGATCTTGGAACTTTACAGTATTTGCGGTACAACGATGTGGTATAAGACGCAGAATTAAACTATTAAGGTTACTAAACCAAAGAAAAATTCATTCAATTGCACTGCAGAATGGTTAACTGCTTTGTATGAACACGAAACAGGTCATATCCTTCACAAATACTAGACACAAATCAAGTTTCACATACACTAACAATATTAGAATTAGAGTTCGCAAACACACACACACCTGAATTCATATATTTTCATTGCAAAAGCTTTGTGCCTAAATCGGACAAAATATGATGACCAGCTTTCTGCTTCCTCGGAACTCAATTAATGTTTTTGCAGCTTGCTGCCTTGAATGCAGGACGTATTATATGTGGTTTTTGTGAAGTTTCTGTTGAACTAATTAAACAATTCCATTTCGTTTTCCAATTTTTGTATCTCTTTGCCTAAACCATAAATTCGCCCATTGATTTCTGCTCACCTCGTTGCTGCCTTTGCTCCAATTACAAGCAAGTCTGCTGTTGGGCTAATTCTTGGCCATTTCGATTGAACTACTGCAGACATAAATCAACTGATTCGAATCCATCCACAAGCTGCTGCCGCTGCTGCTGCTGTTACCAGTGCGAACCGCAAAATGTCAGCCTTTAAAAATGATCCGCAGCAGCTGCGACCGACTTCCGTTGCCCATTAAGACAAGTGTCCGTTCGTGCTGGCTGGCGGATGCCAGTCCGCTGGGTAAAATAATTGTATTAAGGTAGAGAAATTGCAGGTAGTTATGTGACCGGCCTTCGGGGCCCCGGGTGTCTAATTGAATTTTTTGGTGCAATGCTCATTTATTAATCCGATTTCAATCGGATCGCAGGGGGGAGGGCGGCGAATTAATGACGTTCATTAGCCGCCTTTGGAGCGAAACTTGAAATGCGTTTTAAGGAATGGCGGGAATTTTGTTGTTGGCACAAATTGGGTCAAACATTTCCCCCCTTTTTTTTTGTGTTGCGCCAACTTTGGGTACTGGGTGCCCCTTTAATTAGCATGTTTATTTGACTTTGACTGGCAAAAGCAAAGTTTGGTCTGGGCCGGGGCATACGGGACGTATGTGTAATGTGTGTGTGTGTGTGTTTCTGAGTGTGTTGATTAAACAAATTGCAAATGAGTTTCAGTTTTTTTTTTATGTTTTTGTTTTGGTTTTGTATTGTTGTTGCTGCTGCTGTGTGTGTGTGTGTGTGTGTGTGTATGTGTTTGTGTTTGTGAGGGCTAAAACAAACAAACAAGAAATTGGCCAAGACATGCACTTGAATAAACTCTTATAAAACTAAATAAACAAACACAAATGCACTTGAAAAAAATGAGTCAAAACTTGTCTGCGGGATAAGCAAGGAAGCAAAACAGAACCGAAACTAATACTTTTATTTTGCAGGGTTTCAAATAGGAGTCGGGTGTTTAAGCTAAGCTGGAAAGATGTACGATCAAGAACCATATACAAATTTGTCAAAGAAGCTATGAGGTCCATTATGAATTGCAAAGCACAAGCCTGAGGGATTATGCAAGTCGATGTGGTTGAGAACCTGCAGAGAAGATTCCTTAAAAAGTAATTCCTACTGCTCTGAAACTCTCCAAGCAGAATGCGTTATCTGAGCACTTACAACCGCTTCAGAGTTTGAATCCTATTAAAAAGTCAGAGAAATGCTCTCAGAAGATCATCTACAGAGATCTAAGCTACGACCTAGCATACAGAAATTATTCCAACGACGCGTTTTCAGTGGAGCAAATTATCACAATCTTCAATTTCCACCAAGCATAACATGAATAGAATTAAATTTGAGCTGCTTTCTTTAAAACTTAATGCTTAAGAACAGCAGTGTTCATTTTTGTGTCATCTAATATCAAGTCGATGGATATAAATTAAGAATCTACGGAATTTTTCATGTGTTTATTTTCCATATGCTTATGTTATGGATTTTAATTGCGAGGCACTATACAACTGCACAGAGGGAAAACTATGTTCAGAAAAACTTTCTTAAACTCAAATTAAGAACAAAATGATCTCGCAAGTTTTACAGATCAAATGTTCTTAAAATGAGCACGATTAAACTCAACTTGGTCAAATTTTTTACCCAGTTGAGTTTAAAAAGTCTCAAAAACATAACACGTAAATTCAAATCATGATTTTATTTTTAAAAAAAAAAAGGGGTTTTGAAGTAGGAGCATTGAAAAAACCCGTTCATGGCCTGTTTTTGACACCGATTGTGCTCACTTTGAGTATTTTGTTCTCTGTGTTTTACCTCTGTCACTATTGTACTACCATTGTTTCGCAAGCTGTGTGGTACGTGGCAAAGCAAAGTCCCATTATTCAATTTTGTTCAAAAGAAATATGAATTTTTAGCAACTTTACGCTCACATTTCCGAAAATCTTGACATGATGATCCTTTCCCGAAAACAGGTTTATGTACAGCGCATAAAATAGTCTTGAAACACCAGCCAGACCTTTAATATAAAGGATTTTGTTGCCTGCCTTTAAAAGGACGTACTGGCTAATGCCACCTTCACTTATGGCCAGCCTCAATAAATTTTGTTACTCAGTAGAATTAATGTTAAATAGGCTTTTATTATGTTAATTAACGGAGCATTAACGTTCATGTATATATAAGTATCAACATTATGTTATCAGATAGAGCATCCTGCTCTGAAAAGTATGACACCTCTTTTTAAAACTTTTGTAACTCTACCATGTACTTATTATCCGATCGTTAAGAAAATTGTACCTATGAGATCTAAGTGCTTATATAGACGGACCGACATGGATTTATCAATATAACTGTTAAAGCTGATCAGCAAAATATAAGTAGTAGTAGTAGTAGTAAGTTTATTTTGGCTTACTGTAGGCTTGCCAATCCGTTTCGATCATACATTTGAGTATAAAAATCTGTTCCTTGATAGTTAACATCTATTCTATGTTATAGAAAGGCTTATCAACTACACTCAGAGAAAAAATAGAGAATTTCATACTTGGATCAAGAATTTTCGAGTTCAATAGTTCGATAAGAGTGAAAATTCTCGATCCAAAAGCGAAATTCTTGATCCAAGTATGATTTTTTGATTCCGGTTTTCTTGATCCAAGAGCTTCAATACTTGATCCAAGTACGAATCAGTCTCAAATCGAGCACAAGAGTTTTTGGATCAAGTGCTAAACATACTCGTTTTCAAAATTTCTCAATTTTGAATCAAGTGCAAACAGCATTTGTTCTTAAGTTATTCGTTCTACTTTTTTCTGGGTGTATGTATGCCTAACAAAGATGGTCTAACGAAATTACAAAATAAGCTAACAACGACTCCGACTTGGTGGGGGAATTTTATTTGCCTGCCCGGCCAGCTATGCCCCAAAGGCAGTAGCCTGTTGCAGTCAGAGACAATATTAGAGCTAAGAAAATCTCAGGAATATAATTACATTCTTAATGTTATGGGAGTACATCCTT
Organism: Lordiphosa andalusiaca; assembly: GCA_035044965.1. Taxonomy (NCBI): domain Eukaryota; kingdom Metazoa; phylum Arthropoda; class Insecta; order Diptera; family Drosophilidae; genus Lordiphosa; species Lordiphosa andalusiaca. The sequence goes on along the minus strand of JAWNNM010002926.1, from coordinate 37,919 downwards.
CTACAGCTACACAAATTTGCACAACTTTAGTACACCTTTTGTACTTTAGTACGAAAATCATGACTCAAGGCAAACACCTCATAGACAAGTGTTTTATTGGTATAATTGGCCGCCTTCAGCAGAAGAACTTGCTCCCTGATCAATCATTCTATTTCCTGATCCCTCTGCTGAAATCCAGTGATACGGTATCATGAGAGAGGAATTTGCATCGAGAAAATAGTATGCTCCTTTCAACTGATACTGCTAAATACAGCCGTAATTGTATATAATCATCGCAACACAATATTCCGATAAAAAAGTGTATTTTCATTGAGCATGAATTTTAATGGTAAAATTCAATAATCCTGATTTATTGTAGACCAAACTGAATATGTTTGACAGTAACATGTGAAACAAAAACAGCTGAGCTGCCAAAATGAAAGTTGCTAAAAACTCACCCTTTCTACACGATCATGGAAAGGTCTGAAGTACCTTTATAATATTCGATTTTCCTTCTTGATTTATCTAAATATTTTGTATTAAAAAAAATCTTGTTTCTTATTTCAATAGAACTAAAGTTCGTTTACGGACTTCTCAATGTTTTGTACAAGAACAAACAACTTCTAATATTAACTAAAGTTCTTGTATATTTCCCAGAGTGTAGTCAATTGGAAACTGTAGTTAAGTGTGTGAGTGAGCTGTGTAAACGACAGTCGGTTATTTAAGAAATGCAATTTCAATTAAATATGCAAAATACTCAAAAGTCTAATTTAGACAAAGCTCGCCACCCCACAAAAACAAAGCGCAGATACTTAAATATTTATTTTAAGGGAACGAAAGAGACAGCAAGCCAAAGAGAGACAGAGATGGAGAGAGGGAGAGCGAGTCGAGTTTGTAATCAACAATTTGCATATTTGCTTTGGCAGTTGGAAAAACTCTTACGCCTGCACCTTGCATCAGCCTCCTTGCATTTTCTACGAGTTTTCGGAGCTGTTGTTGTTGTTGCTGCTGTTTTTTGTGCTGTTATTATTGTTGTTTTGTTAGAGCGCGCAGAATCCTTAGTTGGTTTTTTAACAGTTGTTAGTTTTCATTGTTGTTGTTGTTGCTGCCAGCGCAGTCGCTGCTGCTGCCGCCGCTGCTGCTGCACTTTGCACAGTTGTTTGGCTGCTTTTTTGCACGCTTTTAAGCATTTCGCTAGCATGAAACTTACTTCATTTGCGTTTATGTGATTTTCTGCTCTAATAACTTTAAGTACGGGGCGAAAAGGCTTCCACCAACTATACAGAAACTATACATACCCACCACCACAACAATAATAATAATAATAATAATAATAAAAGCATTTAACAACAAAAAGCAACTGCTGGACAAATGTGGGCTGTGGCATTGCGGTGTTAGTTGGTTGCCTTTAATTTGCGTAAAAATTACACAACAATTAAACAAAGCCCGAGCAGATGTATTTCACTGTAGGTGAAAGTTGTATCGTTCATCATTTTGAGCTGAAAATATTTTGGGGCTTATCGGTTGTTATGGATGTTAGCCAGCTTCCCAATTTAGACGCAGCGTTTTAGGAGCAGGGCCAGCATTAGATCTGATTTAGCCGTTTTTCTGCAGCATGGTGCAGTTACTAAATCGATCGAAATTAAGGCAGGTTTATTCGATAGCTTCAAGGTAACTTATTTGGTAAACAGGCAAAAGCATTCTGCATCAAAGACTCTTAGTCCAAAAGTAAAAGTTTACAAAGTTTTTTTTTTTTGCTTTGAAGCTTTTTTGTGAAATATGTCCTTCAAATTCATTTATCAAAGTGTTGTCCATCGCTAGAATCTTCTTTGTTTAAATTTTTTGGATATTTTCATCTACCATCTTGAACAAAAACTAAGAGTCCTTGTTTGATAGACACGAATCAATCTAATTTTAGAGTTCAGCTGATCCTCAAGGACATGCCTCATTGGAGAATCCAAATAGTAGCCGGAAAGGGAAATGTTTGCACTAAGCTGCGGGTTGGGTAGGACTTCCTCGTACAGCATTTCTAGGTATGCTTTGACATGTTGAAAAAAAACTTACTTCTTACCTATTCTGTCCCATTTTGATTCAATGCTTTCATCACCAGTTACAACACGGTGCAAAAATTCCATTCAGCTGTCCCGTAAATTGTGTTGTCAGAAGTTGACATATGCGGAGCACACAAAATCTATGTGGTTTGGGATAAAGTAATCTGATATCACATCCAGATGATGATCGCACGATGAAAATATTGGTAGAGACAAGCAATTCGATACGAATAATATTCGAGGGGTTGCAATATGATCAACTGATTTTATAGGATTTAATTGTAAAATGAATGCCACAGGTCTTGCTATTTCCCGACTTTTGATAATACGCTAGGAAAATCAAACAATACAATTTCTCATGCACTGGTTTTTCCCACCTATGGAATGCACAGTCTTAGGATCTTCTCTTTCCACTATATGAGCACAAGTTTTGAGAGATTACCCGATATAAATCTTCGATCAATGTCATTATATCCTTCTCCCAAAAGCAGTCCTTGCGCTGGAACTTATTTAATCTGTTTAATTTTTATTCATACAAAGTAATCTCGGTTTCCTCGAGAATTTATTGGTATTCATTTCTGCCACTGCCAGACTTTCTTTGTCATTGGCCTACAGATTTACCCATTTGGGTAAACATTAAGTTCAGCAAATTGTATCGGCTTACGATTTGTGAATAATGATTGCCGATTTGACCTGCAGAATGTCGTATTTTTCAATTGTTATTGGTAAAATTTAAAATCATGATTGTAGAAAACGAATCGAACATGTATGATTGGTTCCTTATTGCTGGATCAGCTTGCTTTCAAACAGATAAAACGGTGGAGAATTGCATACTTGGATCAAGAAAGTTTGATGTCAGCAGTTTGATAAGAAGGAAAATTCTTGATAAAAGTATAAATTTTTGAAATCTTCAATATCTAAACCAAGTACAAAACATTCTTGAATCAAAAACGATTAAGCTAAGCAAACTTCGTCAGTGCAGAAGTTTGTATACCCTTTCAAGTGCTCGCTTAAATATTTTCCAAGAATTTTTGTCCAACATCGACCAAATTCCAACCGATCGTTCGAATGGGAGCTATTTGATATAGTTTTCCGATTTGGACAAAACATTTTAGAATTGGGTGAAAGCGTGTGAAATAAACAAATTTAAAATTTCGGCATGCTTACCATTGAAAACAAAAAAGTTATTCAAACTAAGACTATTTTTATACTCTGTACCGTAGGTATATAGAGTATTATAAGTTTGTGCAAAAGTATGGAACATCCAGAAGGAAGCATCTCCGACCCCATAAAGTATATATATTCTTGATCAGCATCAACAGCCGAGTCGATATAGCCATGTCCGTCTGTCCGTCTGTCTGTCCGTATGAACGCACAGATCTCAGAGATGGTAAGAGATAGAGGCTTGACATGTATGGGACATATGCTTCTTATGTCTGCAGGCAGATCAAGTTTATTTTCAATTTTGGCCACGCCCCCTGCCGCCCCCGCAATTTAGAAAAAACGTCATATCTCCTACAGTTTTAAAGATAGGTGGGTTGTTCCTTCTAGATATATTTAGTAATAAGGATAACTTATTGATCAGCCAAAGGAATGGTGAAGATTGGATGAACGGTTTTCGAGTTATGATCAAAAGACTGTTCGCTGCAGCAGCGCAGAAGCAGAGCTGCTTTCAGCTACTACTGCAGCATCAAAATTTATGCTGAGCGTAGAATTTCGTTGGTACAGAGTATGCTATAGTCGGGCTTGACCGACTTTCTTTCTTGTTTAGACGTATCTTTTGTATGACAGCTATACCATATAGCTGTACGATTTTCATTAAACGTGGCAGAATTATAAAAAAAAAGTAAAGAAAACCTATGAATACAAAGTTTTGGGATTTTTCATTGAAAAGAAAAAAGTTTTTCCCACTAAAACTAGTTATTTCTATGGAAGTTATAAGAAATAGTCATTCGATCTCAAAATTTCAGCTCGGTAGCTTCAAAACTACGGAGACTAGATTGAGTAGAAACAGACAGGCGGACAGACAGACGGACATAGCTTAATCCACACAGCTCGTCACCCTGATCAAGAATATACATTTTTTATTGGGTGGAAAATGAATATTTCTATGCGTTGCAAACTTCTGGCAAAATTATAATACCATTTGCAATTGTATAACAAGAATGTGCGTTCTTGTATCAAGAGCTCATCAGGCTTAAAAGTTAGGATCGTTTACTCCCCGAATCAAGGGTTCCACAGATTCAAAAGTAAGAGTGCACATATTTCAATCAAAGAACGATTAAAACTCAACTGTTCTTTCTATTGTTGCTTACATTAATTTCATGGAAAATGAATTGTCAAACTATGTAGCAAATTTTAACTGACAACTGACAGTCCAATGCCATAACTGTTTGGGAATTCCAAAGTAACATGAGTGCAAAATTGCTGACGCTCTCCGCTTGATAGTTTTACCACACACCCCACTAGCAGTAAAAGAGAATCTGTGAGAGCGGACTCAACGCAGCTCTCTCATTTTTTTTGCATCAATCTCCTTGCCCAAAAGCACACAAACACAGACCAAATTTAAATCGATTTTAAGGGCATAATTCTTGAAAATAACAGAGCGAATCGATCTATTTTTAAGGCGTGCGTACATAATTTATTCTTTGCTTTTTTCTATGTGTTTATCCAAACATTCACCCTACATTTTAAAATTATATTCCATCAATTTTGTAAGTTTTTTTTTAAATGGGCCAACATAACATCTTCTCAGATGATAAAACAAAAAAATGATAGAAAAACACAGAATATGTTAATCCCAGCAACCAATGCCATTCCATTGTCATCCCACAATATCGCTGATATAAATTTTGATAGCATTCGCAATCCGGGGATTCCCAGTGTCTATTGCTCCCCACGACAGTCACCCAAACTCCAATTCCGCCATATCAATAATGCAATTGATTTTAAACAGTTGTTAAATGCATACAGCGTCGTGGACTGGGAGGATCGGGGGCAAACTTTACCCTGCTTGAATTATTTGCATATCCTTGTCGTCAACCCTCCGCCTCCGAAAAAGTTTTAGATTTGTGGCAGGCAGAGGCATTCTTTTTTTTTTGGCTTCGACTTTGGCTTTGGCTTTGGCCCGGCTATAAGTCAATAAGCGAGTGTTGAGTTGCAAAGCGGCGCAACTTTTTGGTGCGTTTGAGAAATGAACTCAGCAATCGCGGCAGTCAGGGCGGCAGCCGCCTTGTCGGCATAATTTGTCTGGCAAGTTTATTGCAGCGCATAAATCGGTTCGCGGGCTTTCGATGGCATTGATGACAGGCCTGTGTGTTGATGGTGAGGCCGGCCCCGAGCCCAGTAAATCATTTATGATTAAAGCTCATTACTGTTTCATTTCCCTCCCCCCCTGCAACGAGTATGTGGAGGGAGACGGATGCTGGGTTTGGGGTGGGGTTGCAGGCCACAAAACTTGTGCGGAAATTGCTTTATGTTGTGGGTGTGGCCACGCCCACACAATGACAATGATTTGCCTTGCCATGAATGCTAAACGCTCGCTCCCACAAATGTTTGGCCCATAATAATGTCTCCGAAATGGATGCAGTCAAAAACGGAGCCAACTGGAAATGGAATGGCGAATTATGGGCGGGGAGTTTATAATTGAGTGGATAGTTAGATCTCATTATCTGTGGATTAATATGTCAAACGAGTCCTTGTCCAGCTGTGAACACTTGACTGGCCAACGCCTACGACTTGGAACCGAGATAAAAGTCCATCGGACTTAATGACAGCGTCAGCTTTCTTTAGACTCAACCTGCTGGCTGCCTTTCCATTCGGCTTCATTTCTCATTCAATATTTGTTTTGTGTGTTGAAAGACTAACTCCAGGCAGCAGCATCCCGACTTGACGACTGGGTAAATGAATAAGTAAGTGTACATACCCATCTGCCCTGTACATATGTGAATACCTTCGCCCATGTAGGCCTGTGTGTGTGTGTGGCAGGGGGCTGTCTTCTCCCCCTGTATATAAATGCCTACTTATAACGACATTTAATTTCAAAGCACGCACGCACCCAGCACGAACCGAGACGGGGGCCGCCGAGTACAAGGCGACTGTTGTGTCTGCAATATTGAATACTGGTGCTGCTCCCACATAACACATACGGGTGTACAGCACCACCATTTGCACCTACTCCTGCACGGGGGCCTGCTTACTTAGTCGACCTTTTGTTTGCTCATCGCCGAATGCCAACAGAGAGACAGTCAATTTATTTGCAACACATGCAGCAGCATCAGCAACGGCAACGGCAACGGCAACCGAAATGGCGTCTTGGCACCTTAATCCTGGACCAACGGTGCCAGGTTTGGCTGGGAGGGCCGCTGGGCACGCATAAATCTCACACGCACAACATAATTATCCAGTCAACAAACGCTAAATGGCTCTGTGAATGAGTAGGCTGGGTGGAGAGAGAGATGGACTAAGTTAGTGGCATCCAGTGGCCTGTCAGTCCAGTATTTAGTGGCTAGGCCTGGCTACTAATATGCTATGTAAGAGCAAATGGATGAAGGCTTAAAGTTTCACAAGAACTTGTAGGAGTTTCGATAGCATAAACAACTGAAATTCCCAAGGACCTATAAACTGGAAGGAGGCGAATTTTGTATTGGGTTCGGTTCAGTTGTGCACGCTTTATCATCAACAGCAAAATGTTTAATAAACTGAGCCGTTAACTGGTTATGCTTATGATTTGACTTGATCTGTTGTAGACGGATATGGACTTAGGCTTGAAAATCGGCTTGGTGCAAGAATACACGAGTTCAAATAGAGCTCGATACTCCAACTAAATTACATCCTTATGTAGGATGGCTTCAGCAATGATACAAGAACTTGAAACAAGAGACACATTCTTTTGATGTTCAAGCTAGCAAGTACCAGCAGTTAAGCCTGCTGGTCAAGTTCTATATTTAATGGAATTCGCAGACTGACTACAGATCATCAGCTGCCTTCCCATGTCAGGAGTGCTTTAACTGATGCAATGACCGACTCAAAAAAGCAAACGCTAAGTTCACGGAGGTATTTGACTATGTGGGAAATCCCTTCAGTCTTCCTCTGCTGGTGAGAGAGGATTTATTGGTTTAGGTTGCCGTTTGCACTTTCGATTTTACATTAGAGTTTTCGTAGTCGTTTGAACCGTGAAGTAGGATTCTGTGATTTTCCATTGGGATTAGTACTTGGAGCGAGCATTTTGATACTCGAACTTCAGGATTGTGCCAAGCCTTTCGTACTTGTCACAAGTAAGAGCAAAGATATATACCAAGAATCGGCAAGCATGGAATCTGCTTGAAATTCGATTTTTTTTCTTCCTGATTCTTAAGACGAAATCAGCTCGAATACGACTAGACAAGACATCTCGACTTTAAGCTTGTGGCTAGAGGATGTGCGGGGGCCTGAGTGTTGCAGTCTTCAAGGCCCTGAGTTCTAGTCTCACTTGAGGTGTGTAAAAAATAAAACTGTTATATAAGTCAAGTCATCTCGTAAAAATCATGAAGGGTTCATTCAGGGGTTTGAAAACTCGAAAGATTTTGGGGGCAGGTTGACGGAGCAGTTTTGAAAGTTCGCCGAATCCAGGTTCAGGTTCGAACCGGGGCTCGGACCTTATTATTTTTTCGCCAATTGTGAAAACTTTTATGTAAATTAAGGGAAAATGAAACATTTTATTCAAAGATGTTTAGAGTTTTGATGTTTTTAATGTATGTTATTTTTTATATATACATATTATATATTATTATTTATTTATAATCAATCTTTGAATTCCGTCAAAAAGCGCAATAAAATTGTTTACCGATTTTATATTTGTCACTTTTTATTATTTTCCAGCTCCGTAGCTAAAGATTCCATTTCATCTTCATCAAAAGATGAACAAGCTAAAAAAACATTTATGCTTTCGTCCAATAATTCCTTTTGACGATTATCTGCAATGTGCAATGTGTTTCTTTGCAAGCTGTTATTGGTTCAAGTTGTAGGTTCTAGAGTCTAGGTAAATGGATGCCTAAATATACATGAATATGAACGAACACTTAAGCAAAAAAAAACACTAATTTAAAACTCTGTATTTTTACTTGCTCAGCTAAAAATGTGTGAAAGAAATATTAGTTTGAACCGTAACCATTTTAAAATAATTTCTCTTCGGTTCAGGTTCGGGGTTGGTAAAGAAAACTTTTTTTGCTCCGGTTTGGGTTCGGTTCCGACTTTTTAAAAAACCCGGAATCTCCGACTCTGGTGCGGTTCGACTCCGAATCGGTTTGCAGCCCACATAAAGTATACATATTCTCGATCAGCATGACGAGCTGAGTTGATTTAGCCTTGTCCGTCCGTCTGTCCATTTATTTCTATGCTATCTCCTCCGCCAGTCTTCAAGCTATCGCTACCAAAATTTACACGAAGTCTTTTGCTACATAAAGGCTGCACATTTGTCGGAACCGGCCTGATCGGATGACTATAACAGTTAGCTGCCATAGGAACGATTGTTCGAAAAACTAGTTCTAGTGACAAAAGCTTTTTTGTTTTTAATGCAAACGTCTCCAAACTTCGTACTAACTAGTTTCTTCTCCATGATTCTTTCAAGTTTGGTCGAAATCGCACTTCTATAGAGTATAGCTGCCATCGACAAGTAAGGTTAGAAAAATAGTCTTAGTGAGGAAAACTTTTTGGTTTTCAAAGTAAGCCTCTTTAAAATTGGCATATTATATATTTATTTTATATCATTTCACACAATTCTTTAAAGATTTGTCAAAATCGGATGACTATAGGTTATAGCTGCCATAGGAATGATTGCTCGCGAAGCAAGTTTTAGTGAGAATAACTTTTTTGTTTTCAAAGAAAACGCCTCCAAACTTTGCATTTGTGAGTTTGCTATGCTGTTCCATGATTCCACTAAGTTTGATCGAAATCAGTCATCTTTATAGTATAGCTGTCATACAAAAGAGTCAGAAAAGTAGTTTCAGTGAGAAAAACTTGTTTGCTTTCAGTAGAAATGTCCTTCAAATTAGTTTTTAAAGAACCTGCTACAAGCGAATACAAACTTGGGCAGAGCCGAAGTTAGCTTTCATCAATTTTTGTTTGGTTATGGTGTAGCGAGAGCAGAGATCGTCAGGGGGAGGCAGAAACAGCGAAGGAAATTTGGGCGGATCGAAGCTCACACACAGATGCAGATTCACATAAATCATTTCGTTAGTTCAGCTCAGGAACAAAACAGAAAGCATTTTGTTGATCTCCCTTAGTAGAAATAAGTTAGTACCCCTAAGAGGTATAAATTTGATGACTTGGGAATTACAGAAGGATTAAAATTTTAAGTACGGAGGCTTATGAAATTAACCTGAACTGGTCTACAGGGTTTCTCGCTCAAGAAGTGCCTAAGTGTCTAATGGTTATGGCTACAATTTAAACTATGATTTTATCCCAGCTCTCGCGAGACGGTTGATGGTCAAGTGCGGTGAGACGCCGACGTGCGTGTTAACAGTCGTCTTGAGGTTCTAAGTTCGAATACCACAGCTATGAAAAAAGAGGGTGGTTGTGGTTGGGGTGGTTGTGCATGTGTACTTCTAGGTGCACATGATGAGCTAATGCTGCATCCCTCAATTATTATGATAAGCAGGTTCCGGTTTTCATTTTTGACAGAATTTATCGAATTCCAGTTCAGTTAAGTGGTTGTTGCATCAGCAGGATGGATTAATTTGGACTAAAACCTTGCGTACTAAGCACATCGTATGAATTGGAAGTAAGCATTATACGATTTGATACATATTTCCTTGAACATTTAGCAGTTCAAGTTCACTAAAGTGAAAACCGGAACATACTAGAAAGCTACCAAACGCATACCTCCAAGTTTACAACCAAATCGATCGAAATCGAAACTTTTTGAGTGACAGCTGGAGCATATGATAAAAAGACAGTTCAGAGATAGTCTCCCGCTGACTACCTGGGTCGCTAGTCTACCAAAATATGCCGTATACGTACAATACATTTCCGATATTGGGAAAAGGGTTTGCCCCCCCTTTAATTTTCCAAACGATTTCGCAAAGAATTTCATTTTGGCCATGGCCAATGCAAGTTGATTTAGTCTCCAGAGTGGTAGCTTTCGGTGTTTTAGTTGCTTCCACACATCTCGGGCCTGGCATGGCTTGCCTGCCCGAACTTTTTGCAACTGTCAATTAAAAGCGAAACTAATTAAACTTTGCAACACACAGAGCAACCGCCGAGACGCGTAATTAATCGACACATACACCAGCCACAAAACGCCCACGAAAACCTCTGAGATGCCATATTGGAATAGAGAGACAGAGAGAGAGCGGGAGAGAGGGAGAGTGGGAGTGGGAGGGGCAGGGTGTGAGCTATTATACTAATGCAACAATCGCTTAAAGTTTAATTAAACTTTGATATAAACAAAAAGTCATCGTCCCTGACGATGACGACAATTATTAATCAATTTGCAATTTAGTTAAGCAAAAGGATTTAAGCAAGAAAACATATTTCCGCTTTCCTTTGTTGTTGGTTTTTTTTTTTTGTTCCCATTCTTTTCGGCCAAATCAAAATGCCACCGCGGAGCGGGTGGGGTGGGGTGGGGGTGTGGGAGAGAAACCACATTGTCATCGTTTGGAAGCCAGCAGGCAGTAAATGACAAAAGCACTAAAAACAATATGGCGTCACTTCCGGAGTGGCATTAGCGGCGAACGGGTGTCCTGTAGCATCCGAGCACCGTGGGGCATTGCAATGTCACGGCGCGTGCGGCAGCTCAGAGTGTCATTGTTGTTGCCGGGGCGGTGTCATCATCATTAACAGGCTAACCAAAACGATTTGATAGATACACACCTTTGCAGTCAGTCAGTCAGTCAGTCGGTCGGTCGTTGGGTCGGTCAATCATACATTCATTTTAAATTCACCCACTCGGTACCGGGTTTCTATGCCTGGGCAGCAAATTAGATTAATGACCTGGGCGGAACCGGGACTCGCAGCCAGCTGAACGCTCATTATGCGCCGCACGAGTTCGATTTGATGCTCATTTACTTGTTTGTCTGCCCCTTCGGATTCTTTTTTCGCTTTCGGTCCTCCCCTGGCTCACCGCAATAATTGGAAAAGTTTTCATTTGAACGCCATCAACGACACCAACAACAAGAACAATGGGGCGTGTTACTACGACAAGAAAATTGCGGTTCCGGCAACAACAAGAACAAACGACGTCGGCGAAAAGTCATCAAAGAGCTACTAAAGGTTGACGCAGGCAATGACCACCACCCATTCGCCCATTCGCATAACCATTCCCCTGCTGTCCGGCAACTTTTTGCGGCCATCGCACGCTCTCATAGATTTGGCACGCAACCGACCACGAAAACGAAACGAAAACACTTTGGCGCGTCCAGGAGACAGGACCGGGCAACGGCCGGCCAGATGCCTCGGTTGCACTTCTCCGCTGTACTGTAGCCGATGGAAGCTTATACGGTTTATTGTTCAATTGGCTGCCGCAGGACGATATAACAAAAGGGTCAGACCTTTGTTCCGTTTGGAAGAACACAGTGTAACCTAAGTAGAATCAGCTGGCAGAACATAGAATTTCGAGTATCGTTTACTGGGCACATTGGGCACTGGAGAGGGAAATCAATGTGATGGAAATCTGGAATGTACATATGAAAATACGAATACAGAAATATATAATTACAAAACACTCGGGAACAGGGTTCGGGTTATTGAAGCGTTATTTTTCATTCTAGATGATTTTCGGTCAGTATCAGAATTGCTTGGAATAGTTCATTTTTAAGCTAAGAAGTCAAACTGTAAGATAATATCAAAAAAGGTTGAAGAGCAGTAAAGTTCAACCATTCAAAGTGTCTAAAATGGCTCAAAACAAACACCTTTAGCTACTTTCAGCTGTAATATTTAGAGTAAATCCAATCGCTAAGTGTCATTAACGAAAACAGCTTTCTATTCAGCACACAGAAATCATCTAGATTCATGAACATTCCTTCAATATACTAAAAGAGTCTAATTATGTTGCCTTGTGTAATCTTATGTTTATATACCAATAACCATCCCATTATATAGTTATGTGTGTTGTGGAGTGATTGGATGCAAAAGAATCTTTGATGGAGGGAACTTTTCAGAATAGATTTATATTAAGTCTTTCTTGATGCATATTTACTTACGAAGCTCTATCCTTTCCAGATAAAGTTTAATGCGGTTAAAGATGGGAGAGGGAAAATTTTCCAAATCAAACAAAATTCATGCAGAAATGTAAGGCTTGTATAGTCTCTTGTAGAAATGTATAGTCTCTTAGAGTGCTGAAGAAAAATATATATTCTTAATATACAGACTTCTCTCCTTGTTACAAACTTTTGCCAATTTCATGATCCCCTTTTAACAATTTTTTAATGGGTACAGAGTGTAAAAACACCTCAAAACTATCCTTGAATGGAAATGCACTTGAACTTCGCACGAGAAAACATGACCTGGAATCACGATTGGAGTCACGTTGTCTTTGTGAATGATTATAAGTTTTATTATGAGGGTCCTGACAGCTACAACTACTTCTTCCAAGATCTAGTCAAAGAGGAACAACAGTTAGATCACTTGACTAGTCGGGTGGGTGTCGCAATGGTATGGGGAGTTATCTCTACTCTCTCCCATATGGTACGCCTGAGTTGCGGCTGTTGAAATCCATTGCGAATGCAAGTACTTTTTGTAAACTTGTTTGGAAATTGGTTTCTCATTAAAAATGTGCGGGAATAGCTGACTGGCAGAAGTTTATGAGTGCGGTTAAAGAATTAAGAAATATGCATTAGGAATACAGCACGTACATTCACCTGAATTTCACTTTAGCCAGAAGCTTAATTAAGAAACATGGAGACAGACTTCCATGGATAAATCCCGATTAACCGATATCAATTAAACATCAAATTATTGGAAAACTAAAATATGGGAACTTTTGTTTGAGCAAGATGGTATGGACCAATTTTTCTGGACCAAGTGTTTTTCCCAATCATAAAATTAAATCTTTCAAAGTTCTGGAAAACCGACCTGCTAACCAAACGAAGGCAAAATCTCTAAAGATTTCCAGGACACCCCCGTAAAAGGTTGAAAATAGCTTTTTTGAGAAGATTGCAATCTTAACAAGAAAGAAAGTCGGTCAAGCCCGACTATAACATACTCTGTACCAAGGATATTATACGCTTAGCATAAATTTTGAAGCTGCAGTAGCAGCTGAAAGCAGCGCTGCTAATGCGCTGTAGCATCGAACAGTCTTTTGATCATAACTCGACAACCGTTTATCCGATCTTCACCATTCAATCGATAAGTTATCCTGATTACTAAATATGTCTAGAAGGTATGAACCATCTATCCTTAAAACTGTGGGAGATTTGACGTTACAAAAACTCGAAATAAGATTTAAAATCTCAAAATCAAGACTTATTATAACTTAACTTACTTATCAACCCTCCTACAATCATCTGTAAAGCTTAAGACTCCGGAAAGTTAAACAATAAATATATTTGCCTCCATTGGGGTTTGAACCCTCGACCTCAGCGTTGTAAGGTAACGGTTTCAGTTTGTCGAACATCGGGCTGAAAAGTTTAACTCAGTTTCCTCGCTTTTTCTAGATTTTGGCTAATAGCCCAGAGGTTCAAGTTGCCAGTTGTTCAGTACCCAGAGTTTAAAGAAGTTTTTAGAAAATATTTAGTATTTATAAAAAAAATTATAAATCTAAATTTATGTTTTTCTTTTCTTTTTCAAACTAAAAATGGAGTTGTTTCATCTTAAAGTCTAGTATAAACAATCATTTATCCAAGATTGTGGAATAAAGTTAGTAATTGAGACTATAACATTGTGTTTGATATTTGCCCTGTTTTGTGCAATTTTGCTACTGTTTCGTTGCTGTTTTGAGACTTTAATCTTTATTATAGATTGATTTTTTTCTCAGTGTAGAAGGAAGAACACTTGTTAAGTATTTAAAAACAAAACAGCATACGATTTCGAATCAAACCTAGGAACACTTAAGGCCTTGTTTTGCCGTTTCTACCTCATCCTACGCCCCAGTAGAGTATTCCAAGTTCGTTAGCTCACCTTGGGCGAACACTTCTTTCCTTGTTGTTTTGCAGCTCAGACATTGCAGTTTGCCTACAATGATTTAAGTTTTCATTATCAGACCAGGCACTTCGCACTCCTCTGCCACTCCACCTCCACAGTCAGCATGCAGTTAAATGTGAAAAGTTCCATTTCATCTGGATTACGTCGTTTATCCTGGCAAACAGGCACAGAGGGCTAGGGCTACACCAACACACAGATGCAGACACACACACACACACACACACACACACACACAGGATAATCATCCTGCCCCTTCGATAGGAGTTTTGCTGCTGCTGCTGCTGCTGCCGCCAGCCGTTGTGCGAATGCATTTTCGACGCGCTTCAAATGCGCCAGCAACGCCACCAACCAAGAAAACCAATGAAAATGTTTGTCCAGCTCCCAAATGCTGGCCAGGAGGCCGGCGCTTGCATGTGTATGCGTGAGGGCGTGGCCGGGCATTTGTTATAGCAAATGCTAATGAAAAGTTGCTCGTTGCCAGCGGTGGGATCTATGCAGTTTACCATGGATGGAAAAAAGTTGACTGTTTGAATTTCTGTTTTGGCAGGGCCACAGTGCTAATTTGACCCGAAACCAAATCAGAACCGGAGTCAGCCGGTAGAGCCCATGTATAACCATGGCGACGGCTGCTGATTAGCACCTCGTAAGGTAAGCGGCCAGCCAACAATGTGCTTTTGTATGAGGAGATGTGATGAGCTGGTGAAACCACCAGCCGCAACCGATACACAATTCCATGATTCAATTTTCTTCCAACTCATTTGTTTCTATTACGCACACCCACGCACACCCACACACACACACACTCTCATTAGCGTCTGTTGCGCAAAATTTCAAGCCAACAAAACCCGCTCAGCTCCTGAACTCGGAACACCGAGTTTCTCGTCGTCCCAGAGATTTGCTTACAGCTGCAATGCCATGCAATTTAGTTGAATTACCAAGTGAAACAATAGCGTCTGTTAATTGGTTTCCTTTGTCCTCGGCCCCAGTAATGGGACTGCATCCGATTCTCCACTCACCCACCCCTCCTTCACCCTTGCGGCTACTGTTTGCCGAATTTGCTAGAAGAATTTAAAATTGTCTTTGCCCAGGCAAAATTTATTAAACAAACAAAAAAGTCAAAGCCCAAGACTTTAACGTTCCATGAAGCCTTCAAGCCAGTGTAGTGCATTCTACAGAAATTTGCATTTTGCACTAACTAACCCAAGGACAAGGAACGGTAACCAGTGCTGCAGTTGTTCTAGGGCGACAGCTGACAGCTTTTGGCCAGTGCTAATGAATGCCAGACTTTTGGTATCTGACTTGGCTCCGGCTGGCTTATCTTTATGACGGCGCATAACTAAATGGCCAATCAGTGAAGCGGCAGCTGACAAATGAATTTGCTGGCCATGATTCCAACCCTTTAGATGAAGGAGTTCTAATTTGAAGAGAGAGAGAGAGAGAGAAGGGCAGAGATAGAGAGAGATAAAGCTTTAAAACAAACTGGATCACAAAATGTTATTCATTCATTACCACAGATCAGCCAAGGAGCAGGGTACGAGAGGAATCTAGCAGCGGAAACTTCGTCGAAGTTTACCCAAATTCCAAGTGGCCAAGGGTGCTGCAGGAGTTACAAGCATCGCTACGGCTACGAATGAATGAGGCCAAATAGAAGACACATCAGGCTGTAGAGCAGTGCTATAAGATGTCAGTTGGGAATAACCCTGCCCGCAGCAGAGCTTTATTTGAAACCTTTGGCATCTGGCTTTTTCTTTTGCTTTGAGATTGATCAAAGCGTCCTTCTAGGAGAAATTGTGCCTTGTGACAGTACACAGCACCACAACGCGCTGTTGTTATACAGCTTATATTAAGTGTCCTTTCAACGTTCATGCAAGAAATTAGTTCCCAAATGCATCCTAAACGTATCAAATTTGATCTCTGCCCCTTGTCAAGTACTGAATAACTAAATATTCAGTTCAATTGAATTACACTTCAACACTTGGCGCAGTAGGTGGTCCTTTCACTTTACTGCTCAGAAAATGGTTTTTCTGATTTGTTTTGTTTTTCCAGTTCTTTGACATACCTTTTACATACATTTACCTTTCTTATTTTGGCTATAAATTACTGATAAATCAGTTACAGTTCGATAGTACCGCCAAGAGCTTTAGTAGGCATCAGCTCACACTCGGAGAGCATCGAAATAGTGCTTAGCTTAGAGCCAGTTTACCACATACCTTGTGAATTGTAGACGTGTGCACTAGCGCTTAACAAATTAAACTTTGAATTTCATATGTATCTCTGCGTTTTCCCAATTAGTAACAATAGAAAAGAACTCGATTCAAAACGAAAGTATCACTGTTCTAATGGTCCGGCAACCCTTTATTAAACGAAACACATTTATCGATTCACATAAGCCTATCGAACTGGTCGGAGCTTTCATTATATGAAATTAACCACACGAATGTTTCTCTTTTTATATCCTGGGGGGACCATGAAGTTGTGCGAATGTATGTAACAGGGAGAAGGAAACTTTTCCGACCCCATAAAGTATATATATTCTTTATCAGCATGAACAGCCGAGTCAATATAGCCATGTCCGTCTGTCTGTATGAACGCGTCGATCTCAGAGACTATAGGAGATAGAGCCACAAATTTTTGCATGAATATATATGTAAGTTTTGATTCTCATAAGAGTTAAGATTATCAGAAGACGGGAATATAGAAGGTAAAAACGGAACGGTGGGAAAAATCTAAAATATTGCAAAGTTTAGGATTGACTGTATATTATTCTAAGTATTTAATAGATGGAAATTATAGTCGTCATCAACACTTCTCACCCTGACTACTTTTACGACTATACTTTTCTATGACAGCTATACTAAATATGTGACCGATTTCGACCAGACTTGGAGGCGGTTGCTTTGTAAACAAAAACTTTTTCTTTCATACTTGTGCAGTGTTTGTGTACTACAAGACTTCGTGCAAAGTTTGGTGGCTATAGCTTTCAAACTGACGGAGGAAATCGCATAGAAACAGACTATCGGACAGACAGTCATGTCTTTATCGACTCAGCTCGTCAAGCTGATCAAGAATATATATACTTTATGTGGTCGGAAATGCTTCCTTTTATGCTTTACAAACATCTAACCAATTTTAATGCAAGGGTATACAAATTCAAAAAGAGATCCATTTGGTTTGGATACATCAATAATATCCTCTTAATTATACAACGGTGCTGAAAGTCATCCAAACTATGACCGTTTTTCATTACCCTTGGAAGAATTTCAGCTCCGTTGGATGACTAAAAGTATATTTATGACATATCCATTCTAAATGGATACGGGATACCATCCAAAGGATATGTTTTAATATTCTTTGTTTTCTTTGTACTTAATCATCATCTTCCAATTTAATTTCTCGAATAAGTAAATCTGTTGCTATAAATAAAATGAATTTCGTATGTTAATCTTATATTCTATCAAAGGAGCAGTAGTTCCAAAGTTATAAACGTAGCTTTTAGCTTATTGATGAGTCGGGCTGTAGCACTTATAACGCGAATATCCTGCAGCCGTAGTTCCAACAGGATGGAGCCAGAGCTCACACAGCTCAAGCAGTGATCGCTTAACCAAACCGCGGAAACAGGAAGTCTGGAGAGACCATATACACGACCCTAAATTAGGCCATTCGCTCTGTCATTTGATTGATATCACAAAAGCCGAAACCACTAAAATCATTTCACGGCAACCAATCTTAATTCATCATTAAACCAACTTGCTGTCGATCATGAGTACTTGGTTTTAGTTGCATGTTCAAAGTAATCGTTCAGCTCTCTTCGGTCTTTAAATTGTAGAAAAATCATTGGAGGAATGCACATATTTTTTTTTTGCCCCCAACAATCACTTCTACACCCCTCAATATGCCAAGAGTCAATCTATGACCCCATAAAACCAAAAGCTCAGTTAAAAAGTCAGTGAAACAAACATTATTTGCACTTTGTCTTCATTTTTGGCCACATAGAAGTTCATCTTGAATGTGGCAGCTCCTGTTGCCATTATGGGTTGGTTTGGTTCCTACGGAAAAGTAGTGGCTCGTAACTGTTTCTTGTTGCGTAAGTCAACAGTCGCAATGTTGTGTTAATGTTGGCTATACATTCTATCTCTCCCTGTTTGTGTCTGCCTGCCTGCGTGTGTATGTGTGTGTGTGTATGTGTGTGTGAGCAAATGTCCTGTCATTTGCTGACCAAATAAGTACATGGCAAGCAATTTGTATTTGTTTTACTTTTGCGGAGTGAGCGAAACGAGACAGTTGCTGCACGCACCGAAGCCAAAAACCAAAGGACTCAACTAATTTCATATTAAAACATCGTTTTGCATGCAGCAGACCCACAGTCAGAAGGACACTCTGAAGCGATTCTAATGAATTTGATGCCCAAAAATTCTTTGGCCTTGGTTTTAGGGGAAGTTATTGTCATGTGTGTGTGTGTACGTGTGCGTGTGTGTGTGTGTGTGAGTGGAGCACATAATTGTCGGCCACATTCTGCGCAGCTGTCAGTTGGATGGGGCTGGCCATGCAATTAACATTTATGACATTTTTCAGATCCCGACTTACACTTGAGCCAAGGCAAATCAAAGTCACATCGGTAATCCAATGAGCCGGCATTTCATTTTCGTGCTTTTTTTTTTTGGGTTTCTTTCCTTCAAGCTGGATAATAAATTGTACATAAATAGACAGTGAAAGTGAATTACAAATGAGAGAGATGAGAAACTCAACGAAGCGCAGCCACAAAAAGGACTTGGGATTTGCTGAAAACTCGAATTATCGAAATTTTTGCTCATTATTGAGGCCAAAGGGCGGCACATAAATTTATGGGCTGTCCCTTTTTATTTTGGACCAGGAAATTGTCGTACAATTTGGATGCCGCCGAATGCGCCCAATCAAAGGAGAAGTCCTTATAGTCAGCAGGGGTGGAACGGTGTGTGATGGTCATGCGGCATGTTAAGGCGCATTGTGGAATTATCTGAATCGCAGCTGGCCAAAAGCTAAGTAAGAATGATACTAATGTACACAAGAAATAGAGAATGCTTGGAAGAAGAAGAAGTTTAATAAGAATACAAACAATTGATCCAAGAGCGACATTCTTCATCCATGTATGCATTTTTAATTCCGTTTTTCTCGATCCATGAGTTTTAGTACTTGACACAAGTACGAAATATTCTCAAAATCAAGTCCTAAACGCACTCAAATCCCAGAAAGAACCAAAAATCAACAGATCATCAGGTTCAAGAGAAGATCGTTCACTCTTGAATCAAGAGTTCCACATATTAATATGTTAAGGCTCCCATATTCCAATCAAACAACTATTAAATATCACTTGATTTTTCTTTTTTGTTAAAATTAATTTCATTTAAAATTAATAGTCAAACTATGTAGAAACTTATGTAGGAATCTAGCAGCGGTCTTTGCCTGTCAACTGTTAGTCCAACTGCCGCCTTTGCATTCCAGCAATGCCATAACTGTTTGGGAATTTCAAAGCTACATGGGAGAAAAAAATTAAGGGTCCTCTCCGCTCGATAGTTTCCCCACTCACTTCTCTCCCATAAAAATCGAAACTGTGAGAGCGGGCTCAACGCTTTTCTCTGAAATTTGGTTGCTCTGCCCTCTCAGTTTCTGTGACTTACTCCACTCTCCTAAGAGCACCAAACTAATGCTCGCTTTCAGGAGCGAAATTCTTGAAAATTCCCAAAACGAAAGCGGTTTGTTTGATTGATTTTCCTGCTTACGGTGGTAGCTATATTCGTTCATCATCATGTAATGGTTTTTAGATGGTTCTGTTTTCATTATATTGGATAAAAATCTTGATCTATTTATGGATATCAAAAGTAGACAAACAAAATAAACTGTTTTTGTACTTCCTTGGTGTTTTAAAAGTTGTTGACGTAAATCTTTATTGCTAGATCGAACTCTAGATTTAACCCTGTCTATATTTCTTGAGTAAGCTTACATTTCTGCCACGTCAATTTTTCAGATATCAAGCTCTTTTTTAAACTAAGTCCAGAGCAGAAGTTGGCTATGTGAGCAGATAAGTTGCCGCTGACAACTGAGAACATATTCGCAATCATTAAGAGCAGTGTTCCTCAACCACAGCCCCTCAAAACGTATGTTTGCCGAAGTAATGCATCAGTGAGTGTCAGAGAGAGACCAGAGGGAACCCTCATTGACATGAATCGGGCAAAGAGCTTTTCTCAGAGAATATACAACTGGAAAGCTCATTAGTTGAATTTTCTCAACAATGACAACTTCTTTCAGTTAGTCCAAAATCACTTTGTATGTGTCCTCAAATTGTTGACCCCTGCACTAGAGTTAAACTTGGGAAAGTATTGAAGTGCCTCGGAACGGTTTCGGCGTTTGAGATCCCCCAAAATGTGTTTGCTTGTATTTCTGTAAGCTAGTTACTCAAACGCTGAGAATATCTACAAAACATTGCTCCGACGCTGAGAATATTCTCAGTGTTTAATCTCAGAGCACGCTCTCAGACTACAAAAATGCGGTATAAGAATGAGCAATCCTAATCCTGATAAATTCTCAAATTGTTTGATAATTTTCAATTTAAAATAAAACGAGCAAAGCGAAACAATAAACTTCCCAAAATTCATGGATGAACTTCACGGAGGACAAAGAAGAGGCTCTGATCAAAATGTGCCAAGCGCAAACCATTTAATGGAGTCTGGCAAAATCATTTCGATGCCATTGAGCAAATTTTTCGGTATGCTTCTTCCGTGGATGTGGCTGGTATGCCATCTCCATAAGATGTTGGACCGCCCATGTTCACACCACCTGAAACTCTACCTCCGGAGCCATCACAGCCCATTAGTGCGGTTCTTTTTAAGGATGTCGTTGTGCTCGAATCCTTGTTTTACACCAGCTTACATCTACCAGCCGCCTTTAAAACCTTACGTATATAGTTGAGGCTACTCTAATACGTAACCTAATTGAAATAAGTCTAAAGTGTTCAGGTGTTTTAATTGATGAATATCACCACTGCGGACAGTCCTATCTTTACTATTCGTTTGGGGTATCAAGAAAAAATAATTAAAATATTTCTGATTACTTAATATATGTAAAAGGTGCAAACCAGCTACAAGGCTGGGATTGAAAGTGAAACTAAACTTAATCTGCCTGCAATTATAAGAAGATTTGGTCACATACAAGTCTATCTGTCTATATTTTACCAACTCTGAGAATGTGTATACTTTAAAGGGCCATTGATGCTTTCTTCTCACTGTGATATACAACTGCACCAGCTGAGCATACTCTGCATACATTTGGTACAGAGTACAATCAGCACTGCATTAGTTCTCGATTTTGGTCTAAGCAGTCAAACACTAAGGAAACAATTGCTCCAGCAGAGCTAAAATTTCAATAATTTCAGTATTTGATGTGTGCAGAGCTAAGTGAAAATTTGTATTTTTTATTAATCACAAACTTGGTTTAACAGGAAGCTACAAACAATCTCCATAGACGTCTGGAAAAGATTTTACAAGTATTGACTTATAAAACTATCCATTTGTCACTGCAATCATATTTGGGTTTCTGTTGCCAAATCAAAGACTTATGATAGTTTTCCCAAGATATAAATTATGTTGTTTTCGGTTCGCCGTTTAAGGCATAAAATCACATTCTCAGCAATTTATATGCCCAACCCGAGAAACTCTTTTTGGAATATGCACTTCCAATCGGATTTCCGTTGGCTTTGCTACGCCTTGATATTCATTTTCTTTCATTTGTGCCACTTGTTCGCTCTTCCACATTATTTGGCTTTGGCAGTGGCCATTCCGGCTGGCCGACTATTATGTGGTCAGAGGAGCGCCGTGGCCGTGGCTGTGGCTGTTTCATAGGTGCCACACCCACTTGCTCTCAGACACGCATCATTATTATGCCATGCACAGTTATGTGCCAGACCCAAAAATATGTAAAAAGGCCGCGCAAAAATCCTTTTCGGGATGGCAAATGGAGAAATCTTGTCCCCTTCGACCAACCGCCCCACCCGCCCTCCCGAACATTTGGCATATAAAATTCAACTTTCGTGTTGAATTTTTGAGTCGGTCGTTGTGTGAGTTTTATGCTGCCTAATGTCAACTCGGGGCCCGCCCAGGCAGCAGCTCAATTTCGCTTTATGTTAATTTAAACATGTGCCGCTATGCGCATAAAATATGAACTCGCCCGCCCCACCCTCATCGCCCTCGTCCTCGTCATCGTCATCGTCATCGTCATCATCAGCATCCTGCGAGCTGACCGCTGCCATGGCGTTGGCTATTTGTTTGGGTCAAGTTAGTTTGTAGTGTGTGTGTGTTGGCCGAAACAGATTTGCCTCTGTTTATTCTTCTTCTTTTACTACTTTCACTTTTGCTCGCCGTTTGAAGTGGCAGGGGCAGGTCTGGACACATGTGTCGGTAAGGTTATACATTTTTGTATAAGTATTTTGTCTGATTTGTTCCTGTTAATGCAAACTTTTTTGTTTGCCAGCTGCCCACACAACAACACGCACACAAGAGTGTGTTTGTGTGTTGTTAGTATTTCGACTGAGGCGATTTAATGGGTCTTATTTCATAAATTTTATATGTGAGTCAAGAAAAATATATGTGAAGGGGATTCCGCTTCGTTGAATTTTACCTTATGTAAATAACTTGAAACGTTCAGAGGTTTCCATGAATCGTGTAAAAAAAAATATGCACTGTTAAATATCTAAAAACAATTTGATTAAGGGCAGATTTCACCTCTTCCACATAAACTAATAAGTATCAGAGAAAAATCTAAGCTACTCTGACACAGAGCAGCTATCAAGAGGATGAGAAAACGGCCCTAAATAGAGCAAAAGTGGTGAACGAAACCTGAATCCTACACAACACACAAGTAATCCAGGAACAGTCAAAGCAATTGATATCTACGTTTGAAAGTGTTAAAAAGAAGGTCAATGTGGGTCTGATTTTAGGTTATGTTTCTCTATGTTGTAAACTCTGTCCCTAAATCTGTTCCCACGTTGACATTCATTTAATTATATCATATTCCTTGAATTTTGCATAGTTTTTACATTTAGGTGTGCAGTTCATAAGGGAATGTCTGAAGAAAGGGAGATTTGAGTATTAAGTAAGCCGGAAGGTCAATTTAGTGAAAAGATTTTAGACTTCTGTTGGTAATTCCCTTTAAAGTAGATGAATTAAGTAGCAGAACAATTTATCTTAATCGTCACGCGTCACACTGACATGATATCTTTATCAAGTATCGTTTACTTGTCATTGAAGGCTCAGTATCGAGTAGTTACCACAGTTCTAAATACCGAGTATCTTATGGTGAGCATCTATAACTGAGTATCGAGCTCTGAGTATCGTGTACCAATGCTGCATTTCAAGTTGTCTGATATCTCATAAAAGTTTCTCAAATGAAATATCAGTTATGTGTAAAAATCTCTTTGAGAAGCACTAAAATATATAAGTTGGTGCATGAGAATTTGTATTTTGACAGCCAACTCACAGTAATCTACAATACAGCTTAAGCATCGAGTACTGAGTATCGAGCTATGAGTATCAAGTACTGTCATTTACATACACACAAGAAATACAGTTGGCCTCAGCCAGTCTTCAATATGGCTAGAAGGAAGCATCCGACCCCGACCTCGCTGCTACTGCGCTGCTACTGCGCTGCAGTCTTTTGATCATAGCTCGACAACTGTTCATCCGATCTTCATCATTCCTTGGCGGATCGATAAGTTATCCTGACTACTAAATATGTCTAGAAGAAACAAACCAACTATCTTTAAAACTGTGGGATATATGACGTTTTTACTGAATTGTGGGGGCTGGAGGGGGCGTGGCCAAAATTGAAAATAAACTTGATCTGCCTGCAGACATAAGAAGCATATGTCCCATACATGTCAAACCTCTATCTTTTACCATCTCTGTGATTTGTGTGTTCATACGGACAGATGGCCGGACATGACTCGGCTGCTGATGCTGATCAAGAATATATATACTTTATAGGGTCGGAGATGCATCCTTCTGGCTGTTACATACTTTTGCACAAGCTTATAATACTCTATGTACCTACAGTACAGAGTATATCAACCCAGCGGCGCACAGCTAAATGTGTTCTGTCGAAAATATGCATTACGCCTGACGGAAAAGTAATGAGCTACAACTTCAGCTTGTCTATAAAGGGATACTAAACAGACTTTGCACAATCCTCATTACAATTTTCAAAAAGTAATGCGCAATTGTAATGGGAATCCTCATTACAATTTTCAAAAAGTAATGCGCAATTGTAATGGGAATCCGATGGAAGTTCGGCTTCAGCATACATCTTTTATTACCATTAATGCAGGTTGTACGCACACCGCTTACAAAGCGGCCATGAATATGGCAAAGAAACCAGACTGTATATGATTATTTCCTTAATACTGAAAGCCAAGCAGTGAAGGAGTAATCCATTATGTAATGTCGATTTGCGCCGCAGGGAACAGGCACCAGAGAACCTGACGCTTCAAGAGTACTCAAAACACTAACCGTTTTAAGTACTCTGCTGAGGGCGCACACTGCAAAAGCCGTACCTTAGTTGTTGTATCATGACTCAACAACAAATACAAGCAGATCTCTGGTTCGTTTCTTCTACGCAATCTTAGTAAATAGCTTAATCCGCCAAATTAATAGTAAAGATTGCATGAACAACGGGCAAGTTGTAACGAAATCAAACAACTAAGCAGAACAGCACCCCCGCAACAACAATGGACAGCACTTCTCACACCTAAACACAAGCATTGGGAGTTACAGGGTATATAAAAGTTGGGCTTAACCCACATTCTTCTAAGATTAAAGACATATCTGCAAAATTGATTATGAAAATACATTTTGTTTTTTTTGTTTTCTGATAGCGTTCTCAAAACTAGGAGCAAGCATGCAGATTATGAATTTTCTTTGATTTCTCGTTTTCAATATGAATTAGATACTCCACTTCTGACCAACGATAGTTTAAGCTTCAGCTTCTCGTTATGTAGATTAAAGATTTCCTAGCATTTCCTTAAATTAAATACAGAAATGTTGCCTTCGTTTTTGCTACGCTTTACTTTGTTTTTGGGTTTCCCATGAGTTACAAATTTGTATTTTATTTATTTTATGTTTTCCGTTTTCTGATGGGATTTTTCTTTGTGCTATTTGGGGGCCACATTTGCCGTTCGTATGTTTGTGCACATTTCAATTTTTGTGGAAATGTAGGTGGATGCGTGTGTGTGAGGGCTGAGGCCTGGTCAAAGCTCAGCTCTCGTTTTATGTCTTTTAATCTGTAAATTATAAGCATTTTAATTAGATGCTTAGTGGATGTGCTTTGTGCAAATGTTTCGTTTTAATTAAAAAATTTTCGAGTGAAATCAGAACTGGGTGGCTAATCTGTCATAGGCAGTGGGCAGTGGCCTCCTTTTTCGGTGTCACGATGGCATGTCCCATAGACATTTGTCAATTTATATTGCTTTCACTTGCTATTTCAGTTGGACTTTTGGACAATTTCTCGCTGCCGCTGGGCATTTATCAAAGCAATTGCCATAAATTTGCAAGTGCCCCAACAGATTAACAGAGCCGCCCCAGCAGCAGGCAGTGTTTGTAGCTCCGCCAAATTGTGGCAAACAAACTGCAAAATTAACTGCAGATTTGTAGGCCATTCGAGCCGAAATGCAGGCTACGTGCGGCACTTCAAACTTTCCACACACACACACACAATTGCAGGCACTTAATGCGCCTAATTGTATTGGTAATCGCATGAAAGCTTTTGATTATGCTGGTCCCATCTCTCGCTCTTTCGTGGCACTCCCTGCCATCTGTGATTAGGTTTTACAAATTGCAACAGTGTCATTTGTTACACAATCGATACAACAAAAGCGAATGCATTTAATTTATTTGCCTGGCGAAAGCAACAACAATAACTCATTGTCGTGTGCGAGTTTGTTGGCTTATTGCCAAAAAAGTGTCAATGCATAAAATATTTATTAGTCGGCCAGCCAAAAATATAAACAATTGTGCGCCTGCGGGGCATACTTTTTCAGAGAGCAAAAGGGGGCGGAAGAAAAGTAAAGGGGGGGATGGGTATGATAAGAGAGTCGAAAAATGGATCAACATACAGGTTAGACCAGCCAGTTTTTGATCATTTGCGGTTACCTCCACTGCTGTGCTCGACATGGTTCAGTTCAGTGACAAAAAGCGTGGAAGCTCGGAGCCCTGCATCCGGAAGCTTAAAACGAAATTCTTAAATGTAGCTTACCTAATTATACTCTGTCCAAAAGGTACACAGAGTATATTTAGTTTGTGCAAAAGTATGTAACAGCCAGAAGGAATTTTTTCAGAACCCATAAGCAGGCTCGCGCAATCACTAACACAATTAAAATTTGTGCCTGTCTGACAACCATAAAATCTCTTCAGTCAGCGCTCATTCGTATTGTTGTTGCGTTTATATTCGCAAGAGGCATAGGAGAGTAAGAAAAGAGAGACACAGTCGAAGTTGTTGCTGCAATTTCATTATGCTTAAGTCCTATACGCTCGGCAATCACTATGCGCGAAACAGCAACTAATGCACCTAAAGCGTATGTGGTGCGGGCACCCCTGCTATAAATTATTTTTTGTTTTTGATCAGCATCACAGGCCGAATCCATATAGCCCTGTTCGTCCTTTTGTCTGTGTGAACCAACAGATCTTAGATATTGTAAGTGATACAGGTTGAATATGACATATGCTACTTATTAAGCTTGACTTTTTAGCAGCTTTTGGATTTGAGGTAAAAAAACAAGAAAGAAAGTCTATAACATACTCTGTACCAAGAAAATTTTTGATCATAACTCGGAAACCGTTCATCCGATCTTCTTCATTCTTCATGGCGGATCGATAAGTTATCCTAATAACTAAATATGTCCAGAAGGAACAAGCCATCTATCTTCAAAACTGTGGGAGATATGACGTTTTTTCTAAATTGCGGGGGCGGGAGGGGGCGTGGCCAAAATCGAAAATAAAATTGCTCTGCCTGCAGACATAAGAAGCATATATCCCATACATGTCAAACCTCTATCTCTTACGGAGTATAAAAATTCCTAAAATTTAGAAAAGTGTGGGATTTCTTTATCTGCGTCTCTATTGGTTCATAAGCTGCGTCTGAATTTAGCATTCTCTATCCAACATATCGGCTGGGATGTTATGTATAAATTCTTTAATATTGGCTACCAGTGCATCAACTGTGTGAGAGGAAATACAAATCAAGTAATTTCTTAGTGGAAGTGTAAATTAAGGAACATTAAAGTGACTAAAATGTGCCTTAATTTACACTTCCACTCTCTATAGCGGCTTGCTATCGAATGATCAAGTCGCGTCTCCTCTAGCATACTCGTTACAGTTCCTTTACAGAGTAGACTTATATCTACACTCAGGGAAAATCGCATAGTATAACCTAACACAATCATATTTGATTAAACTATACCCCTTTTGTATTAAAATGAACTAATATCCACTTTGAATTGACTAAAAACATGTTAAATCGGTGAATTTCAGTTATCCCTTTTATATTCCCCATGCAGGGAAATCCAACTTGAGAACTACAAGCAGTCTTATTTTGGCAAAACGCCAGAAAGATAACTGTAGGCTATTCAATATAAGTAGAATTTTCGCCATCGATCAGCCACTGGTTGAGTCGCCAGTCCAATCGAGTTCAAGTCCAGAGGTCCCGAGTTCGAGTCCCACCACAGAGTAAGTTTAAAACTTTTATGAAATTAACATAATTCGAAGATTATCAGAACCAAATCTAAAAGAATTCTAACTCCTGGGACTCCATTACAAACAAAATTGAGTATATAGAAAAGAGATGTGGTGTTGGCTGGCAAAATTTTTGAATAAAAAAAAGTTTTTAACTATTTCCATGTTAAATTTAACTATTGCCAAAATAAAATTTGAAGTGTGCACTTCTTATATATACGAATTCCATATTTAACGCTAAATCAATGGTGAAAATATTCAAATCAAAGTGTAAATGTGTAAGTGTAAGTGTAGGTGTATGCGCGAAAGACACGGCTATGAACAATAATGTTATGACTTTGTTAATGTTAAGGAGAAGATTGACCATGAGTCTTCGCATACGTCGTCTCTACACAGAACAAAATGATCCAAAAAAGAAGCATTTGGAGAGGATATGTCTTCAAAATCTTTTTAATATAATATAATTATAATTTTTTATATCCATTAGATGAGTTTTAGCTCCGTTGGATAAAGGACATTTAGGCAACAAAGGTAAGTTACCTAAAAACTTAGGGTAATTTTTATGCCAATTAACCATTAATTTAAGTTCATTTTGGGGGCTTTAAGACAATTTATTTTCTTTTGGTGTAAATTTGGTGCAAAATTTAGTTACTAGATTCCGAATAGCCGCCTCAGAAGGTCGCCCATACTGATCATTAAATGGAAGAAGTGCATGATGGACTTTCCTAACCGACCATGAATTTTGATAATAAAATTCAATAATATGACAGTATAGTTGACAGTATAATGTGACACGAAAATAACTGAGCTGCCAATAATATAGTTGCTAACAAATCACCCTTCAAATTGTATCAAAGTATCTCTTTAGAATTCCGTAATCATGTTGCTTTCCACGTAAACTTCAATTCTTGTCTACTTCATAAACTATTTATCATGTAATGCCCACAGAAGCTGAAATGTGCACAAAGTTTTCACTAGTTCTAAGTCCCTTTGCAAACATACATTTTCCGTTCACTATTGTATTTTCTTAAATTTACTTTAATGTTAGTGTTCCGGGTTCGTAAGGAACCTATTTTTGGGAATGCATAACCTGTGAGGAGACAACCTTTAAATATCTGTGTCATCCTTGGCAGTAGATACAGAATCGATTCTTGCAACATATCATTCGATTCTGGTGACTTAAAACGTTGCCACGGCTTGACAGTCCAGATTATCTTTTCATCGGTGTTGTTTTCATCAATCTCCAAGTGGCACGCTGATATGCGGGTCATCATCCATGCAACCTGGAAAATGTGTCGCCATTGGCAGTTGCAGAGACTCATGTTGTTGTTATTTTGTGGCTAATAAAATAACTCCCGCCTGACGAAGCACACAAGGATGCGAAAAAGACACTATCGACAGATTCTATGCAGCAAAGAGTGTTAGCAAATGCAGAAAGAGAACGAAAACATTATCTTTTTGGCCGAGAAAAGCCTGAGATGAAATTGTAGTTTCTTAGAATAACTGAAGTTTTCTGACTGCCTGTAAATAGGGACCGCTTTTTGAGAGCTTTGATTTTCTGTGATATTTGCTTTGCTGTAACAAAAAGGAAATCAATTCAATAAAAGTGAGTCCAGCCTAATCGAAGCCCTTTAAGAACATTACATTCCTCAGAAGCATTTCAGAAATATTCAAAAATTTGGTTTAATTAAATATGTCTGGTTATTTGCCCAATCAAAGTAACACACTTTTGACATCCCCTTTCAAATTTTGATATATTTTTGTTTTGTCAAATTAATCGAGTCGAGTGACCTTTAGCCATTTAAAGAAATGCTAAATTTGATGAAGCAAAATCACATGCAACATCACTTGGCCATGCAATTTGGGGGGCAATTATTCGCTCCTTTGTTTATTGAAGTAATTGAAGGACTCCTATTTCTACTCTCAACTTCTTCGAAATTCCTTTGCCGGGGCTTCATTTTAAATAGCTTGAGTTTCTCGACCATTTACTTGGCTCCTCATCTTTTATACATACGGCATTTCCGAGTAGCCCTTCATACACTTGCCGCTGCACACTCCATCCTTGTCAGATTTTCGGCACACACTCACACACACACACACACACACACTCGTACCACACGTTGCATATGCTGGCTGCAGCATATGGAGGCTTAGAGTCGTTATTGTTGCCGCTGCTGTTGTTTCTGTCTGCATTTTGGGCGCGCAGAACGTTGATGCATTACTTTCAACTTAACGCGTTTATTGTACAATATAACGCGCCGCAGGACCCACACCAGCGCGCTCCGCCCCTGCCATTGCAAAATGTTGCTTATGAATTATTATGAGCCATGCACGCATTTTGCAACATTTTATGGCACAGAATTTGTTGTTGTCTCTCCGCTCGCTCGCTCGTCTATTTGCAAATTGCAAACTCAAAACTTTCGCAGTGTGCGGGACGGGGGCGGGGGTTGGTGGTAGGGAGATGCCCCTGCCCCGCACCGGCAGGCATGTGGTTGTAGCCATTTATGAGTGATTTGCTACTGGTTTTTGGCCAGGCCAACCGCGCTGCGCTCCAATTTCGCCAGCGCCAAACTTATTTCCAAGTGCATAATTCATTGTTTCGCCCACATTATTTTCATGTCATAAGTTGGGCAGCTGCTTTGCAGCCACTCCCGCTCCGAATTGGCCACAAGGCATATGGAATTAGTTCTGTGTTGCGACTTCTGTCGCAACTTTCTGACTGTCACAAGCAATTTTAAAACTAAGAACCTGTCAGTGCAATGGAAATGCAATTTTGTGCTGAGTATTTAATTGAATTTGTCGCTTAAAAAGCAAGAAAAACTAACGAGTGCACAACTATTATACCATTAGAAGGTGGAAGATGGAGTCGAAAAAAGAAACTCTTTGGCTAGCACTTAAAATGGTTGAAACACCATGCGATGCATGTGTGCCGGAGGTGAGAAAGATATATATTATATATTTAGCTGATATTTAAGACTTAAGTGAAAGTGGGTTTTCTTTCCCAAAGTTCTTACAATCCCTTCAGTTTGAATCAGATCTGAATCAAAGAGCTCTGAAATGGTAGGGCTGGAAGATTGCATTCAGTTATGAATTCAGCTAGTACTACTGATTGGATTTGAATGCAGCCCTGAAAAATTTAGTACTGAAACTTAGAACTGCGGGGATATTTCAAGCTCTGTTCGGTTTTGATCGACTGTGGAGATGAGTGAAATCAAAGTCTACTAGAAAGATCAGACTATAATGAATCAACACTGATGGTGTCTTTTAGGTAGAATGGCTTCAATTAAAACAAAAAATAATCACAATAATAACGATAATCAGTTTTCGGTAACAGAGTCTTAGACTCAATATCATCCAACATGGTATTGGTATTCGACTCATCCGAATCCTATTAATGAAAAGTTCTCACCGTTGTGATTTTGTCATCCACATCACGATTAATCGAAAAAATGCACTAAGGAGTTCAAAGGAGAAAATTTTCATATTTTTTTCGACTTTCCTATATAAAAAGCAGAAGTGTTCCCTATCCCTCGATATAAACCCAAGTCGTCATACCGAAACATTAACAGCTTTTATGAGGCTTTTGGTGTCCATACAAACCTCAGTGTTCAGCTTTTAAAGCAATTTTTTGTTTTTGTTGGTAAAAGTAATTGTAACGATAGACAAAATGATCGATGCACTGTCGACTTCTCGAAAATTCACGGATGCAGGTGCATTCAAATTGGATGCAACTTAATTGCAGCCATTAGCTTTTATGATTTTTGTATGTCGTGAAAGCTGCATTCGACCCCAGAATTCAAGAATGAGCTGTGGTGAAAGCCGTACTTAACCGTACTGAGGCGATATATCTAATAATTTATTATTATTTTCTTTAAAAAAACCCCATAAACCGAACCTTTTAAATTGTTAAGCTCCTGAACCTCAACCCAAACCCTCTGCTTAGAAAGAGAGCTTTCGTTCCTTTGTCTCTTGTAAAAACTGATAAAACCATCTCAATCATAAAATGAATTTAACCGGCATTTAACCACTTTAAAAAGGAAATCAAGCATAGGTCAAATGGCGAAACATATTAAATTTAAAACAAATTATCAATGAATCTCTTTAGAAATCGAGAAAGCTAAGCTAACTTCGTCTGTGCCGAAGTTTGCCTTGTTTGCCGAAGTTGCCCTTAAATATTTTCCCAAAAATTGTTTCCCACAACGACCCATTATCCGATATAGTCAACCGATTTGGACAAAAAATTTTAGAATTGCAGGATGCTACCATTAAAAATAATAAAGTTTTCTAACACAGTCTGTTTTTTAGACCTATCTTTTGTATGGCAGCTATACCATATAGTTGTCCGATTTTCATCAATCTTGGCAATATATTAAAAAACCATAGAAAACCTATGAATACAAAGTTCGGAGACGTTTCCATTGAAAATAAAAAAGCTTTTCTTACGAAAACTAGTTTTCCGACCGAGTTCCGACATATTGGTAGAGGGCAGCAAAGAGAAGACTCTGTGCAAAATTTTCGCTCGATAGCTTAAAATCTAAGAGACTAGTTTGCAGAGAAACAGAAAGAAACAAAGTTTTAAAATGTTATTCAAAAAACGGATCATTGTCTGTTCCCGTGCCTAAAATGGCATCGTCGAAGCTTTTAAAAGTATCAAAAAACATACATTTCATCAACTCATTAAACAACCTAATTAAGAAGTTGATTGAATTGAATTAAAATTGTTCTAATGTAATATTCCTAACCGTCAAAATCATTAGCTATTGGCGCCAGCTTTGAAAAAATTAGCCATGAAAACGCATCTCAAACATTACTATTCAGATTCTGCGCTAAACTGTAGGTCATCTTCATTTGACGGAATTTTGGAAACAAGCTCCCCAAGATAATGAGAGTAGCTTGGCATGGGCTGTGTATTAGAGCCGGAGAAACATCGGTAGAAACATCGATGACTTAAGTATTATTCCCAAATAAACTATTCCAAACAATTCTTCTCTATGTTCAAAACGGTATATATTCACCCAAAAAATAACTCAAAAATGTGTGGAATAGCTTATGTACTATTAAGAAGTACTATTTTGTGAAAATATTTAAGAGATATACAAAAACAATAAGGGTTGCCCGCAAGTAGTGCCAAATCGGGTCAAAACATTCTATTAAAACAAGAAAGAAAGTCGGTCAAGCCCGACTATAGCATACTGAAATGGTGCGTGGGTTGACATTTGAGTCTGGATCTGAAAGAATAGACTGTATTACCTGTTTGAAAAATAAATGTCACGTGAGACCATTTGAGAAGTCAGACACCAGAGCCAAAAAGGTGCTAGAGTTAGTGCACAGCGATGTGTGTGGTCCAATGAACACAGCTTCAAACGGTGGGGCCAGGTATTTTCTCACAATGATTGATAATTTTAGCCGATATGTGCACGTTTTCTTTATGAAACACAAATTAGAAGTTATCGAGTTTTTTAAGAAACATGTTGTTATGATGGAACGCCAGACAGGTATGAAAGTAAAGGCCATCAGGAGTGATAACGGTACTGAGTTTGTGAATAAAGATTTTAATGAGTATTTGCAGGGAAAAGGTATTAGAAGACAGTTAACGGTACCTTATACACCGCAACAGAACGGGGTAGCAGAACACGTTAATAGGACCCTAGTTGAAATGGCAAGAGCCATGATGAATAGTGCAGGTGTGGGAGAAAGTTTTTGGGCAGAGGCCATAGCGTGCGCAGCATATTTAAGAAATAGGTCACCAACAAAGGCATTGGAGGGTATGACTCCATATGAAATGTTGGTCGGACACAAGCCAGTCGTGAAGCATCTGAAGATTTTTGGATGATCAATAGAGACTGACTTTATTCATAAGCTTAACATATAGCTAACAGCAAACAGTACAGAGTTGCCACATAGGCCCAACATATTCTGTTTACATTTAAGGGTTGCAGTATCAACACTCCTCCTCAATTCTTATAATTAAACAATCTACTTCAGTCCAAGCAAGGCAGTACATTTTATATGATTTATCTTGGACAAGTTCTTTGGTATTGTTGGGATATCCACGTGTTGGAGTAGATAACCAGACCGCAAAGAACAACACAGCGAGTGCAGCTTAATGGTTTAATGGGTATAGAAGAACTGAAACTGAAATGTGACAATGCAAGTGCTTAAGTCTATTGAGAGTGAGAGCGACATAGTTTACAGACTTCGGTCCTCTACTCTCTTATACATTATGTTGATGGACAGATCATATGTTGCTTACTATGTGACTATACAATTTCAACACTTTTGCTTAAGCTACATATTATCTGCACACTGTATTAATCCAAGATCCTTAACAAAACCGCAGTGCTTTTGCTTACTTAAACTTTTGGTAAAGACATCTGCAACATTACTTTCGCTGAAAACATGTTCCAAAATAATTTCATTACAATCAATTTTTTCTCTGACAAAATTATACTTTATGTCTATGTGCTTTGTGCGCTTGTGATGTACTGGATTTCGCGCTATATGCTGCGCGCTGATGTTGTCGCCATAGATGGTCATTGGATACAGGTTTGACCACCCAATATCTTCCAGAAGTCTTCTTAAGTATACTGCTTCCCTTGCAGCTGTTGATAAAGCGATGTATTCCGCTTCAGTGCTGCTTAGTGCGACGACGCTCTGCTTCGATGAAGTCCAGGAAAACGCACTACCGCCCAAGAAGAATACGTAGCCAGAGTACGACTTTCTGTCCAACTGATCGTTGGCCCAATCTGCATCCGCGAAGCCTCTTACTGGATCGCCGGACTTCCGATAGACAATGCACAGACCCATTGTACCGGAAAGGTATCGCAACACATGCTTCGCTGCAGTCTCGTGTTCTACGTGTGCATCTGTATTTCGCTGCGACAGTTTGCTTACTGCATGCAAAATGTCTGGTCGGCTCAAGACTGCTAAATACATAACCGAACCAATTAGTGACTGGTAATATGTCATATTTACCTTTACACATTTCTCATCCTTGCAACCAATCTGGAAGCCTGGATCTAGTGGCGTAGCCACTGGGCGGCACTCCTGCATGCCATACACGTCCAAAAGGCCTCTGATGTACTTTTTCTGACACAGCCAAATAGGACCTTGGTTGCCTTCTCGTTGTATCTCCAACCCAAGGAAATAGCACAGCTGCCCACCGTCTTGCATATCAAAGGCAGATGCGATCTTTTGCTTAATCGCGGCGATGTCCTCCTCGCTAGGACAAATGATGATCAAGTCATCCACATAGACAGCTATATATTGGAATTTGTGTTGATGCTCTTTGACGTACAAGCAAGCCTCGTTCTTGCTCCTTTTGAAGCCCATTCCTTGCACGGCCTCGTCTAATGTGTTGTTCCACATACGTCCTGACTGCTTAAGTCCATAAATTGCTTTTTGTAGTTTCAAAACCTTGCCGCGGTTCTTCTCGTCTACAAAGTTCACTGGCTGCCTCATATAAACGTCTTCTTGAAGCACACTGTTCAGGTATGCGTTTGATATGTCCACTTGGTGCATGTGCAATTGCTTTTCAGCAGCTATTGCGAGCAGCATCCCGATCGTCTCATAACGTATTACAGGAGAATATGTCTCCCAATAGTTGACGCCAAACTGTTGCCCACAGCCTTTGGCAACGAGTCGAGACTTAAACCTTTCGATCTTACCTAATTTATTTCTCTTGATTCGGAACACCCATTTCGAACCTATGGCCTTTTGCCCCTTTGGTAGATCAACTAATGACCATGTGTCATTCGCTAGTAGAGCGTCGAACTCTGCTTGCATCGATTTTTGCCAGTCATTTCCATATTGACCGCTCAACGCCTCTTCTACAGTTTGGGGTGTCTCAGTGTCTTCCAGAACGTTCAAGTTATTGAGGACATGAGTCATCTTTTTGGGCCTACCAGGTTGGCCTGTGCGAATAATTTTTGGTCTACCTGGCCCACGGCGAACTGGCATGTCATCTTCTGATCCCGCCTCTGGCTCACTTGCGCTGACAAACATCTCCTCCTCATCGCCGCTGTCCATACTTCTAGTACTGCTGCCGCTGCTTTGCAGCTCAGCTTGCTGCTCACCGTCGTCCTGACCTTGGTCAGATGCATTAGGCTCCTCCTCTGAAGCCTCTATGGTAGACTCTGTATTGGACTCAAGGCGAATGATGTTTGTTGCAAAATTTGAATTTATTTCTACATTTTGGCGTATCTCATTAGGTTTTGAAGAAAACTCACCCTCGACGAACTTGACTTCTCGACGCTCGCATACGCTTCGCTTCTCAGGATCGTACAGTCGGTAAGCTTTTGCTGCAAAGGAGTAGCCAACAAAAATATACTCCTTTCCCTTTGCCTGGAACTTCCCTTTCTTAGTCTTATCTAGGGCAAATGCTCTTGACCCAAACACTCGTAGATGCTTAACTGACGGTTTGCGGTCTTTCCACATTTGGAACGGTGTCAATCCATCCAATGCTTTTGTCGGGCACCTATTCCTCAAATAGACTGCTGTGTGCACTGCTTCGGCCCACAAAAGCTCGTTCAAACTAGCATGAATTAGCAAACTCTTGGCCATTTCCACAATGGTTCGATTTGCTCTTTCAGCCACACCGTTTTGCTGAGGTGTGTACGGAACCGTTAATTGCCTTTTGATTCCGCACTTGATCAAGAACTCCGTGAAATCTTTGTTCACATACTCTGTGCCGTTGTCGCTTCGCAAAGCTTTAACTTTTCTGTTCGTTTGGCACTCCACATAATCTTTAAACATTTTAAACTTTTCCAAAACTTCGTTTTTCGCGCGCATGAGATAAACATATATTTTTCTTGAGTAATCGTCGATGAATGTAACGAAATACCGATTCCCTGCCAACGATTTCACGTTCATTGGTCCACAAACGTCTGTGTGAATCAATTCTAATAGTCCTTTCGTCACTCTTTCCGACTTCTGCGGGAATGGCAATGAACATATCTTTGCCTTGTTACACGTATCGCAATTTATTTTACCGGACATGTCTTTAATGTCTTCACAAATCTTCACAACATTTTTCTCGCCGAGTTTTCTCAAACTTTGAAAGTTGAGGTGTCCGTACCGATCGTGCCATCTTGTGGCTTGCGAAACCTCTTTTAGCATATGTACCGCACTGTTTTCTAAGGGCATATTATACACATACAAATTGTTTTCTTTCACCGCTTTTAGCTTTATTTCGCCTTTACTATTCTTTATAAACGCTTCTTTGTTTCCGAAAGTTATAAACTTTTCATTCTCCGCTGCTTTGCTCACTGACAAAAAATTCATATGCAGCTCTGGAACAAATAAAACTTATTTTAGTTCAATGTTTACATTTTCAACCTTGAACTTCACTGTGCCACTACCGGGTGACTCTACATATTTCTCAGCTGCTAACATAATCTTTGCCTTTTTCTCAGCAAATGTCACGAACATACTCTTAACACAACACATGTGCGATGTCGCACCCGAGTCGAGACACCATGTATTTTCTCTTTGGTTACAGATGCCGATGTGCATTAAACAGTTAGACTGCTCTCTGTTTTCATTGTCACCAATTCTCCTATTTCGGCACTCACTCGCACGATGTCCAGGCTTTTTACAATTGTAACACTTTCCAACGAATGGAAATTTCCCGTTCTTTTTGTCACTTTTGCGATTGTCTTGGCGATTTTCACTTTGATTTTGAGCTTTCTTATTTTGTACGTCTCTATGTGCATATACCGCTTGCACAGAACGATCTCGATCATCTTTTTCTGCTTTCCTTGCTCCTTCTTCAAGAAGCTTCACTTTTATGATTTCAAACGGGGGTAACGAGTCACGAGTTTCTATTGCCACAACAAAATTTTCCCAACTGTTTGGCAAGCTTGACAACATCATGATCACTTTTAACTCGTCGTTGAGCCGTATGTCTATTTCAGCCATCTTGTCCGTAATTTCAACAAATGAATTTATGTACTGAACCACGTTATCACATTCACTCATGTTTAACCGTAGAAGTTTCTGGTACAGCTGAACCTTTTTCACTGGA
>JAWNNM010002925.1:0-16576 GCA_035044965.1 Lordiphosa andalusiaca | reverse complement strand
CTGATACGTTGGCAAAGTCGCACAACTCGTCGGCTCTCGTTTAGGACCGCACAGCTTCTTTCCGGTAGCTTCCTAGGTCTATCTTGGCCTGGGTGGAGTTTGCACCGTTTTCCGCTGGCAGCACGATCCGTCTGGCTCACTGGTCAAATCACCCAGCTTCGCCGACCGTGAATTCGTGAATCTTTGCACAGCTCGATTTGTAACGCTTGGTTCAAGCACTCACTCTGCTCCTTGGCTCCTGGTGGTTTTCCCTCGACGATACTCTGCTTGCTTTCACTCGCGTTGGTAATTCGCACTTGCTTAGAACAGCGCACTGGGGACTGACACTCGGCTTAAAATGACTGGCACTCTGATATGAACTCTCACTCTGTCTTGTCCCCAGCCGCGAGTCCCTTGTATATGGCCTCGGCTGCGCATCGGTTTTGCCTTGGACTTATAAGTCCCGATGTTGCCATACGTCTTGGTTTTTGCATCAGATTATTGTGTCCCGTTGTTGCCATGCGCGGCCAGCCCAGTGGAAATTTCCACTGTCACTGGTCCCAGCCTTCGTTGGTGTAAGTACGACCAGGCACATTCGCACTCCTGTTGTCTCTTTCTAGAGCTCCATTCCAAAGGGAACTCTTTCCGCTCTGGTGTGCCCGTCATGCTCCGCTCTCCACTTCGCCCTTCAGTCCATGCAGCCCAATTCACCGCACCTCTTAACCCTTATGTGGCCGGCATTCATTCCCCTACGTCTAAAGTTACATTCGGTAATTAGTATAATTTTAACTTTAGTATTGGCCATACCTTACATTTAACAATTATAATAGGTAAACATAAGCTTATTCTTAATCCTCGACCCCGCTGTGAGACTTCAACTAAAGTCCTCACTCTCCTCCCTTACTTTGGTAACGAAAAAAAACTCTTACTCGTCGTCCTCGTTCGCTTCCCCAGTTTCTTACATTCGAATTTACGTTTCCCCTCTTCTTAACGTTCTTTTCGAGACATTCCACTTATATTTTTTTCCCATTGGACAGTTCCCCCATCCCTAAGCCACACAATTCCCCAATTTCCCAAAATGGACCGTTCCCCCCTCCCTAAGCCACAAAATTCCCCAGTTTTCCCCAAATAGACAGTTCCCCAATCCCTATTCCCACTATTATGAACAGTGTGACCCTGTCGTGATCGTGGCATCGCACGCTCTAGAACCCCGCATCTCTAATACCGGCCCGCCATTATTAGGAAAAAAAAAATTCATTTATGACGCCTGGCGTCATCAGCGCCAAAATTAAAACAAAAAAAATATGATTAAAAAACTTCGAGCAACACCCGATGATTTCAAGGGATGTCTCGAGTCTCTTCCTGGCAAAACATGATTTCGTGGTAGAGACTGTTGAATGATGCTCATCTCCTTTATCATTTGAGCAGGTTTGATGAGGATGCGGTTGATTTTCGCATTGTTAATGTCCATTAACAGATCCATGACTTTTGCCTGAATTTTTTCTGTCTCATCAATCCAGCTTTGTATTTGGTTCATCAGCAATTCCCTGTAAACTAGGAACACCTCATTTATCGTCTCCGTGATTTTCTTTTTTTTTCATTTCTCTTTTTTTCCATTTTCTCGGTCATTTCCTTAAAACTGCTGCTAACTTTTTCTGACGTTATCTTCACCAAATTTTCTGTTGCGCTGATTACTGTGGTTTGCTTGTCAACAAAATCTTTTAAGCTGGTTTTTACCCAATGATTTCATGTTATATATTAAAACAACAATAACAACATCACCAAACATTGTAAAATAAATTCATATTCATAATTCATAATTCCTCACAGGCCGATGATTACAGGGTAGTCACGGCGAATTGGGGAAAGCTTTCTCTTGGAATGGGAACGATAGTGGAGAGTTGGAGAGCGGAAGGCCGTGTCTGGAGAAGCAAAGGCCCTGCTTCAACCGAGCAGCGAGCGGGATGAAGCGGCGAGCTGTGATTGGCGGAGAGGCGAACGGGATCGATTGTTCTAGAAGGCGGCGAGGGAACAATGGACAAGGGACTTGTAACGGAGTCTACAAGCACACAGGCACTGCTTGGAGCAGCAGAACGGGGCCTGTGTGCCAGCTATAAAAGGAGCGGCTGCCCTGAAGACTGGGCTGTCGGTAATCTACAAGTGCCCGGAGCGGAAGTAAACATAGTGAACCTAAGTGCGAGTGCAGACACGTGAACAGAGAAGGCGAGAGACCGAATATTGCAAAAGCCGAAGCGATCTAGCTCGACGACAATTTGCAAGAAGGTCCGAGGAAGCCAGGGTGGAGTCCATAGCATCCTGCGAACGGCCGGAGCGACTAGCAAGACGAAGCAGAGAGTAGCACTAGGTACTGAGCGAGTCCTTCGGGTCGGTGCGTGAGCAAGCGCGATCGGACGAACGTAAGGGATAATGTACCGCGAATTGTGAGCTAGTCCTAAGTTGTATTAATAAGTTATTTACACCAACTCAACATAAAGTACATTTAAACGTTTGTCTTCTTATTTCTGGCAATTCTTCAATACAAATTTGTTGAAGCGATTCCAAAGCACCCCTGAGCTACGCACAGCTGCAAAGGTTCGTTACAACTGGCGCCTAACGTGGTATTGCAAGAATAACAAGAATAAAACATCGTTAAACTGGTACGAGCGTGGGTATATAACCTCAAAAAGGAGGATTTGATTAAATATGCTAAAGAATTTGGGTTGGAAGTGAGTGGAACAGTGGAAAATATAAGTAAAGAGTTCGGTGAATGGGCACAAAGTATGAATAAAGACATGAAAATGGGCCTGAGGATCGACGAATTGGTTAGACTTCATGCCAGAAACAGCACAGCTTAGGAGCAAGTACAGCTACCCGAGCAAGACCTCGAACTGGAAGAACTGGCTATACCAAATATAACCTCGGCGGCGAAAAGTTCACAGAGGCAGAGCAACCGCCAAGGAGTGACTCCTCAAAAGTAGCCAAAAAATGAGAGAATGGGGCATAAGTTTCAACGGACAAGGCAAATCACTAGAGTTTATTGAGCAAGTGGAATGGTCCGCAGACACATACGGAATAAATCCAAATTGGTTACCGAGGACAATGCCGGAGTTTCTAAAAGGGATTGCTCTTAAGTGGTATGTGGCAAATAACCAGCAATGGACCACATGGGCAGGGTTTTTGGAGAGCTTCCAGGAGTATTTTTTGCCAGGGACTACTTCACAAAAGTGGAGGACGAAGTGTATAGAAGGAAACAGAGGGTTTCTGAAAAATTCAATGAATACATAGTCGAGATGCAGACAAAAACGCGACCACTATTTTGATGCGACCTTTTATTTGAATAGGGCATTTTTTTAACTTATATCATTTGGAGTCAGTGCGAATAGTTAAATACTCTACAGCCAGTAGACTATGTTTGTTCAATTTAAAAGGTTATTCTTGCTAAAGGTTTTAGGCAATTATCTTAAAGTGAAGCATATTCTAATTGTAGAAATTTTACAGTGTTGAATTGATCTTTTTGGAGTTTTAATACCTTTGCTCATACCAACTGCTACTTTAAGCATCAATCTATTTAACAGCTGCAGCAATCACAAGGAAAGATATTTCTGCGTTGGACAAAATGCTTGGCGTAAGTGTATATTTATACCCGTTACTCGTAGAGTAAAAAGGGTATACTAAAGTCGTGCAAATGTATGTAACAGATATCATAAAGTATCATACATGTCCGTCCGTCCGTCCGTCCGTCTGTATGAACACCTAGATCTCGGAGACTAGAAGAGCTAGAGCAACCAAATTTTAGATGTAAGCTAGTATTGTCTGTAGGCAGATCAAGTTTGTTTCAAATTTTGGCCACGCCCCCTCCCGCCCCCATCAATAAAATGTTGAATATCTCCTACAATTTGTAAGCTATCGAGCTCACATTTTGCAGTGTAGTGCATGTGGCCAATATGTACAATCTCACAAATTGTACTCTCTTTTCATAATGATCGGATAACAAATGGCAGAGTTAAAAAAACGTTGCATACTTATCTGAGCCGCAACACTAATTGCCTTGAGTAACGGGAAATTCGAAGTCGGGTAGGGCCGACTTTAACTTACGCTCTCGTTTTAATTATTATTGTTGGTGTTGCTTAAAATGAACAAGTAAGAGATTATTCCGAAGAAAAATGGATTAACTACGATTATGAATTATTGCCCACCCTTGTTTCACTTTGAATTTGTCTGCACATAACGCAAGTGATCACATAGGTTAATCTAAACGAAACTTGAGTTTAAGGTAGTAGACCGGTGAGATGGGTCAACAAAATCGATTTGTTTTTTT
Source organism: Lordiphosa andalusiaca (assembly GCA_035044965.1). NCBI lineage: Eukaryota > Metazoa > Arthropoda > Insecta > Diptera > Drosophilidae > Lordiphosa > Lordiphosa andalusiaca. Next base: position 12,279 of record JAWNNM010002925.1, on the reverse strand, counting down.
TTACATTTTTCAGAAGAACCACATTTTAAAAATATGCTCTTTAATTTTCAGACCGAAATTTAAAATATTTTACAAAGTTACAGGCAAATCAAGAGAGCGCGCCGTAGAGTGTATGAAAGTGTGTTGACACGCCAGCGGCAGCTGCTCTGACCGTACCCTCTTTTATTGTCCTTCCAACCTTTATTATTTAAAGATACCAAGGTATATCTAATGCAAATTACGATTTTGAGGAAACAGAAGGAGTCCTGTAAGTATTATTTGTTGCCAAAACTTTAAACGCGTTTTTCTCGAAACCATGTTTTTGAAATTTCGGGGAAGCACAGACTCAAAACTATTCAACCGACTTGGCTCAAAATTTAACTAGATATTCTACATACACATATCTAAATACCTAACCTTTGCTTTAATTTGAATTTGATTTATTGATACTCATCCTAGCGCTACAAGTTAGCTTACCTATTTTAGGGCACTATTCACAATGGCTAATGTTCATTAATTGGTACAATACTAAACTTAAAACTTCTGATTATTATAATATATGTATAAGTTAATGTTAAGGTATATTTATCATTTATTTATTAATTTTTTATCCATTCATCCATACAACTATGCGTAATTAGTTTACTCTCTGAAGATGGCTTCAGATTCCGATAAAGGATAAGCATCCAATTCGTCTTCCGAATTACTTTCTTCCTCCTTACAAAACAGAACTTATAATTCCTGGAGCTAAACCAAAGCTTCTTCAAAAATCTATGCCTAATATAAGCTTTTGGGTATGCGAGGGTTTAATATATAACTCCATTGGTTTTTCCAATACTTAGAACTTTATGACCTTTTCCATCAGCAGTGCTTAAACTCTAGAGGCTTAAAATCTAGATAATTACTAAAATCTTCCTGTGCTAACACTGACCCTACACAGCAAATATTTGCTCCCGTTTCTAGCAAACCTAATTCTCACAGATTTGCAAATTATACTTTTGCGGAACTTCTCATATCTTGATTATTATTAAATATTGTAGACACTACTAACTTACGTTTATTCTTGAAATTCCGAAAATGTGTTAGCATTTGTTGCGAATTTCGTTTAATTCGGAACATCTTTTCTAAAAAAATTTTATTTCTGGCAACTAAATACTTTTGTATCCTTTCATGGTAAGTAAAGAACATATTTTGACTAACTTTATTTTCAGATTCACATTCTTTTGATTCCTGCGGACATAAAACTTTCATCTTCTACTTCTGATTTGTTTATTTCTGGGACATCTGACTGGATTTGTTGGATGCCCCTTGATGGCGGTCTTCCGACCTGCGAATACAATTTTGGCATTGCGGTTTGTACACTTTAGGGATGCCACAAAGTGTGGCGTTGCAAAATATGCGTTTTTCCGAGAGACAATTTTCCCAGACATGACCAGCAATCAGCACCGCTGCAATTTCTTAATCTACTTCCAATGAATTAATTTTCTCAGTACTCTCTTTTTCTACGCTATAGACTCTAAAAAATCCTGGATCTCTACCCTTTATATGTAGAGATCTTGTCTTACCAACATCTTGCACAAAATGTTATCTTTTTTGCACTAGACGTCGCAAATGCGAAATTGAGAAGATTTCTTCATATAACAATCTGTCTTTTATGTCGGTTAACAAATTTCCTTGAACTATTTCTATTAGTTCCCTTTCTTCTATCTTTTGCTTTACCAGTCAACAAACTATGGATATTCTTATTTACTTCTTCAAAATCACTGTATAACTCTCTGGCTACTGCTGTTGAACTTTTGACTCAATTTGGGAAATAGCAAGGTTATTCTGGCGAGAATTATTCGAGGATCGACCTCGGCCTCTTCCTCTACATCTACCTCTCAATAAAAACTGAGTCCCTCCTACTTCGTCGTTGGCAGGCCCATTCGTACTCTGGCTCATCTCCAAAGATGAAAGATTTGCACCACTAGCTACGTTACTTGAAGCTACACCTCTTTCTAAATTCATATTTAGTCCACGCGCCACGGATTTGGTTACTACTTGCTTATTCAAAGGCGCTGATTGTTTTCGCTTTGGAGAACAATTCCCAATCACCAATCTCAATTCTTTCTCCATAACAGTAGTACTACAGACAGGACAATCTAATTCTGCCTTTAATCTGTTCTCTATACAGGTGCGATGAAACACATGTTTACAGGGGGTAATCGAACAAGCTTACGTATTTGTCATACACTCATTGCAGATTAAACAAAAATTTTCGTGACAGAATCCAAAGCAATTCTATAGCTTTGTGAACTCTAAGCGAAGATCTTCTTCTTTACCTTTCTCTTTTTTTCTGGGTAACCAAAAGGATGCCAATGATTCCACAGCTGTTGACTTATTCGCTGATTTCTTCCAATCAACTTATTCCTCTGCCCAATATGCGAACACTTCTTTTCCTTATAACATACTTCTTCAATCTATATATGCGATCCCGAAATTTCCGAAACTTCTCTTCTTTCTTTTTTAAAATCACTAAAATCCTCATTTTCTCCCGGGCCGGACAACATTCCTAACTGTGTGCTCAAAGAGTGTTCTAGTTCTTTATGCCAACCATTGCTAAAGCTTTTCAATCTATCACTCAAGTCGTCTGTCTTCCCATCTCTTTGGAAGAATCTTACATTATTCCTCTCCATAAAAAGGTTGGGAAGTTGGATATTTCAAATTACAGAGGCATTGCTAAGCTTTCCGCCATTCCGAAATTGTTTGAAGAGATTATAACCTCCACATTGCAGCATTACTGTAGATCTATTTTGTCACCTTTCCAGCGTGGTTTCATAAAGCGTCGGTCAACAACGACCAATTTGCTCGAATTTACTTCGTTAGTTAATGATGGATTCCTTGTGAAAAGGCAAACTGATGTCATTTACACCGACTTTAGCAAAGCATTTGACTCTGTCAACCATGATCTTCTCCTCTTTAAGCTCGATCGATTAGGATTTCCCTCTTCTTTTCTGCTTTGGGCTTCGTCCTATCTAAAAGATAGAACTCAAAAAGTTCTGCTTCGTTCTAACACTTCAAAACCTGTGTCTGTAACCTCTGGTGTACCTCAAGGTAGCCACCTGGGTCCTCTGTTCTTTACTCTATTTATCAATGATCTTCCTACAATATTATAATATTCTCGGATACTCATGTATGCCGATGACGTTAAACTTATTCTATCTTTCAACAACCCGATTCATTCTATTGGTTTGCAAGATGATCTTAACTCCTTGCAGTCTTGGTGCTTGGTAAATCATTTGCATCATCTGAATTGCTCCAAGGGCATGTTTATGACTTTCCATCGATGCAAACCATTTCTGGTTTCCTATACGATTGGTAATGAACCGTTGCAACGTATTTCGTCTGTCGTTGATCTTGGAATTCTGTTTGACCCGAAATTGCGTTTTAATCACCATATCTCCCCTATTGTTAACAAAGCGAATGGTGTACTTGGATTCATTAAACGTTGGTCAAAGGCGTTTAATGATCCCTACACCACTAAACTTCTTTATACAGCTTTAGTCCGTCCCGTGCTTGAATACTGTTCATCCGTATGGTGTCCGCAGTATAAAAAGCATGTTGATCGTATTGAATCAGTTCAGAAACAATTTTGGCTTTTTGCCCTTCTCTGTTCCTTCTAGGCCAACCAGAAACTTTTTATACTCTGTACCGTAGGTACATAGAGTATTATAAGTTTGTGCAAAAGTATGTAACATCCAGAAGGAAGCATCTCCGACCCCATAAAGTATATATATTCTTGATCAGCATCAACAGCCGAGTCATGTCCGTCATGTCCGTCTGTCCGTCTGTCCGTCTGTCCGTCTGTCTGTCCGTATGAACGCACAGATCTCAGAGATGGTAAGAGATAGAGGTTTGACATGTATGGGACATATGCTTCTAATGTCTGCAGGCAGACCAAGTTTATTTTCAATTTTGGCCACGCCCCCTGCCGCCCCCGCAATTTAGAAAAAACGTCATATCTCCCACAGTTTTGAAGATAGATGGCTTGTTCCTTCTGGACATATTTAGTTATTAGAATAACTTATCGATCCGCCAAAGGAATGAAGAAGATCGGATGAACGGTTTTCGAGTTATGATCAAAAGAATCGGGCTTGACCGACTTTCTTTCTTGTTTCCTTTAATCTTGTCTAGATGCACAACTTTTTTTTATTTACTCTTCCATTTTATCTTTAATTATAGTTTTATGCCTTTATTCCTCTATGTATTTGTAAGCCTACATTTTCTTATTCTTTTTTTCTTACCTCTTCACATCTCTTCAGGCCTGTTCCGGGCTTCACATAATTTATTAAACTTCAAATGAAATTAAATTCGAACGATTTTGTGTTCGCTGTTCTGGTATTCTACTTGCAATTTGACCGTTTCATTTCCAAATTGTTTTTCTTATAACAACTCGCTGAACTTAATCAATTGGATGAAACAACCAAAATACAAACTCTGCAATAGCTTAATATAGCTGTTTAATATCTCGCTTTATTTTAATAGGACTTACTGAAAATTACGAACTTACATCTGATTTCACATGCTCCAAGCAATGGGAATTAAAATCGAGTAATTCTATCAAATTATGAAAACCAGATCAGGTAGCCAAGTCGAAATAGAGATAATTTAATGTAAGTGAAAAACTGAACAGGCCTGTATATTTGTTAAATGGTTTTGTTAGCTCTAATATCGACTCTGACCACAACAGGCTGTGAATCGGGGCATAGCTGGCCGGACCGGCAAATAAAAATCCCCCACCGAGTCGGAGTCGTTATTAGTTTATTTTGTAATTTTGTTAGGCTTTCTTTTTATGCCTCCTTAGTAAATAAGCCTTTTTATAACGTGCTTACAAATTTGTTGGCAGCCTTTGTTTGTCGACTATTAATAAATAATTAAATAAATAAACACCTTCTCGGAATGAAAGACTATTTAATGAACTAAATTACCTAAACTTATATCCATTCAAATAGCAGGTTCAACGAATGTCGAACTTTGACAGGAATGCTGGATACAGTATATCTATTTTTTTCAGTTTGAGCGATATCAATAAAGAATCGCTTCAAGACTCTGATTCGATGATGCAATCTAACTCCTTCAAAACCTGCCTGGGGTTGCCAAGAACTCTGTCATCTGACGAAACCTTTGCCGAAAATTCTGTAAATTCTCTGCTCACAATTCTGTCAAATTTCGTCAGTCAGACAACTCTCGGCCCCACGTTGGGCGTCAAAAATTCTGTAGCGTGTTGCAGGGGGAATTGTAGAGGCACACTTTAAGAGTACGCTTTCTGCAATAGTGGAATTTTCCAACTACAATTGGTGAATAATTGGTCGAACAGCGAAAGCGGGACCCTTTTAGACTTAGCTCTTTCGGTGTGGGGGGTTCTTTGCTGCTGCCAATATCCTACACTACGAATCTTATTAATATAGAGTCCCTAAAGATACAAACACAATGGTACGCCCTGAGTGCACCCAAAAACTCAAATCTAAATACAGGACCAATATCTACAACTAAAATATGGTGTGTCCTTAAAGAAGTAATGTGGTGGTAGCGTAGATTTTAGTCGATACTATTTTTCTTTATCCACTCAACCATGGCCTTCAACTGATTTGGCAGTTGTGGACCCCTTTTGCAAGACCGCTTTACATTTTTATGTCCCCATTTCGAAAGAAACCAAAACTTTAGTAAGTCATCTTAAAAATACAATTATCGACAAAATATATTTACAATGAAAGGGTGTGGACTAACGAGATTCATGATTTGTAACTAAAAGTAAATAAGGAAATGTTTTTAGACTTAAGAGTGCGCAAATGGCAAGTGGCAATAGCACTGCAGTCGACCCTATCATAATTATTAAATTGGAAAACACGCGCGACAAAACTACAATGCTGCGGGCGGCCAGCGTATACAGGCAAACGGCAAAACAACAACTAAACCTGGAGTTGCTGGGCTTTAAGTCAACTGCTCCATTCTATATCAACTAACAAAGCAAAACTACGAAATTTTTAAAGAATCTATGCGTATGAAGAAGAAAAAGCTTTTAACTGCAGTCTTTTCTCGCCGTGGTCTCGTACACGTCAAGCAGACCATGGGTGGGAACGTCATATGCGTTGAACGCATGCAAAAGCTCAGCCAGCTCCAGCGAGAAAGCTTTGGCCCAACTGATGCTGGTAACTTGGCGGAAGATCTCTTTCGCAACTAAAGAGTATGGGGGAGCTTTGAAATTATATATTAGCTATTCTAGTTCTAAGCAAATTAATCTTAAAAATCATGTTTCTGTTTATATTTATTGCAAAGTGTGCTCTTTGGTTTTTATTTTATGTAAAATGCTTGTGCATTTGATGTTTGTGACTGTAAAATGTTTCCAATGCTGTATTTCGAAAATTTAAAGTCGAATAGTCATGCCATGGTCAGAATTCTGTGCAAACACAGTAGTAGCCTGCAAGCTGAGTGCAATCAATGTGACTGGAACTTAATTTACTCTTTACCGACGGCTGATCTTCAATTGATGCATATCCAAACTAGCTTAGACAGTCTGTATAACACATTTGTACCAGTCAAACAGAAAACTATAAGACCATCACTAAAACCATTGTTTAACGACCAAATTAAAGATGCCATTATAATTCGAGATAAGGCTTATAACAAATGGAAGCGATATAGAATGGACTACTTTTATAAAGATTTTCAATCAAAATGAAGGGTGGTCGTTAAATTGATTAACAGGGCTCAAAAATGGAAGGAGATTAAAAACCTGGGAATTGGCAAGGCAAAGCCACCGCTTTTAAATGACATTGACGTTGATGCTCTCAACCGTACATTTCAAATTTCAAACGTTCCTGAAACTACCTGTAACTCGAATTTAAGCTCTGTGTCTGTTAATAACTGTGAAGACGTGTTTGAATTTGCTTGTGTAAGTCAATGTGATGTTTTAGAATCAATCCTGAAAGTTAGGTCAAACGCTGTTGGACTAGATAACATTGATCCAAAATTTTTAAAAATCCTCTTACCAAAAATTTTAGGACACATTACACACATTTTTAATACAATCCTTACTACCTCTGAGTTCCCAGATATGTGGAAAGTAGCTAAAACTGTTCCAGTTCCAAAATCAAATAACGAATTTTGACCAATTTCCATCTTGCCTTTTCTCTCTAAAGCATTCGAACAGATTATATCATCCCAAATTAAAATCTTTTTGAAATTCAATTCACTTTTAAACTTCAAACAGTCGGGATTTAGAAAATTCAGAAGTTGCACCACAGCAATTATAAAAATAAAAGAGGACATACGAAAACACTTAGATAATAGTTACGTTACTTTCCTGACCCTTCTTGACTACAGCAAGGCATTTGACACGGTGACTCACGAAATTCTGTTAACCAAACTGGCTAAGTGTTGTAATTTTTCTGGGACCGCAATTAAACTATTGCATTCTTACTTAAGCAGTAGAAGGCAGACTGTCATGGCACAATCAAAGTCGTCTGATCTTATGGCTGTTAAACGTGGTGTGCCAGAAGGATATATGTTAATGATCTACCCAGCGTGTTGTCTTCTTGCGAAGTCCACATGTATGCGGACGATGTCCTAATCTATATAAGTCGTCCTTTGAATAAAATCTGTGATTGTATTAATATTTGTAATCGTGACTTGTGTAATGTTAGTGACTGGGCAAAGAAAAATGGGCTAGGGCTTAACCCTGTAAAATCGAAGTGTCTAGTGATATATAAGAACTCCATTAGCACCGAAAATCTGAATTAATTAAAACTAGACAATGTAGATATAGAGTATGTAGACAAGGCTGAAAATTTGGGATTCACATTTAACAAGACTCTTTCATGGAAGGATCATTTCAACAGATCGGTAGGAAAAACATATGGACTCCTGCGGCAACTATCGATAACACAGCCATTTTTATCAAGCGAAACCAAAATGCTTGTAGCAAAAGCCTTCGTGACACCAGTCCTGTTTTATGGAATAGAAGCATTTGGTAGCTGTGATGCAGCTAGTCTGCATAAATTACGTGTATCATTCAACAATTGTTGAGCTACCAAGCATTTTTGGCAGCTGTAAGAGTTACTATAGCTAAGTTGTTTCCAAATAAAACAATTAGCTTTCAACGACAACGTTATAATGTTTATTTCAATGTATGTATATGTATGTAGGTGTTGGTAGCGATGAACTGAAGCCCAATGCTTGTTCCGTTGCCGACCAAACCTTTACCAACAACAAGATCAATTGAGCGCGATGCAACCGTTTGCTTAGACGGATTAGCAAAGACTAAAAATGCAGGCGCGGCGGAGCCGCAAAGGGCAAGCTAACAGTGAGATCGGGCTGCGCTGCCGGCGTGTGTTTACATTTTGCTTATGCTTATTTACAGGGTGTGTATTTATGCAAATCAAACAATAAGAATTTACGTTAGAGATTTAAACTAGATTTAGGATTGGATGTTGCTTCTGCCGCTGAACCGAACAACAATATTGGTAGATATGTCTTTAATCTTATGAGAACAGACCACGTAACTGCTTTTGCAAATACAATTTTTGACCTTGAATTAAATTCCTGGATCACCTTTAGATTGTTAATACTCCTCCACAAAATAATAAACACAAAAGAACCCCCGTATCTATATGACATCCTCAGTTTTTCAAGCTCGAACAGAACCAATAACATTATTTGCATTCGGTCAAAGCTCTCAAACTCAGAAAAAAATTTTATGTACACGCAGTTCGTAAATGGAATCAATTACCGCATAATCTCAAAAATATCCAAAGCACATCACAATTTTATGAAAAACTAAAGGCACACCTAATATCAAATTAAACTTAATAATGATTGAATAAAGCACAAACACGAAACGAAAAACAGAACAATCTAAATATATAATAAATAAGATCTTTGTCATTAGTTATTAAGAAAATATTAATTTTAACATGTTTAGAAATAAGTTTGATAAACATAGTAAAATTTCTATTGTGACTGGCGCATTAACAATAAGTTTTATACTTGTAGCGTTAGGATATTTCCAATGAATAAATACAAATACAAATACAAAAAAAAAAATGAAAAGATTCTTATACTTTACTACCATTCTGCTTCTGGGAGTAGTGTTAACCTAAAGACGGTGTTCGTTTGGAATAATTTCCGGCGGGAACTTAATTAAGACTATAATCTAAAGCAACATGATATATGGAAATTGTTAATAAGTAATCAAGAATTCAAAAAGGTTTGATATACTTTGGGAAAAATATATGTATAGCCGACAATTCGGAAATGAATAACATTTTGTAAAAACGATACTGTTTAGTTAAACTCAAATTTCATTTGGATTAACCTATGTGATCACTTGCGCTATGGCCAGACAAATTCAAAGTGAAACAAGGGTGGGCAATAATTCATAATCTTAGTTAATCCATTTTTCTTCCGAATAATCTCTTACTTGTGCATTTTAAGCAACACCAACAATAATAATTAAAAATATTCCAGGGATGCAAACCACTCTAAAATCAAGACTGGTTCGGTTCAGTGGTTCACACAGTTTCTGAACCGCCGGTTCGGTTCATTACATGGTTTTTGGAGCTACATGAACCGCGGTTTCGGTTCGGTTCAGTGGTTCACAAAGGCACATTATGAAATATTATGATTGTTGTAGTAATGTGACTTGTCGTACACTTTTGAAATTTAATTCTTATAATCCAATTAAATATTTTTAAAATCCTAGAAGAATGTCCAATGTTAATTACGTCGGATTTCCAGGAGTCGTCTAGATGAATACTCTCGAATATTGAGAATGTCTGCTAGAAAATAATACGTACTATGCATCTTAATTATTCTATTAATCATATCCCTTAAGTTAGGCTCAGAACTGAATCATAGCTGAATCAGCTCAGAAATGAAAGGGCTGGTCCTGAATTCATGACATAATTTTTATGAATTTTAGCCATGGATTTTACTCTTACATGTCCTACTACGTCATGACCTTAGTTGATTTTAGGCATGATTTCAGTCAGAGAACTGAACCGAACCGAACCGTTTTTATTTGTGGTTTTCGGTTCGGTTCAGCAATTCTGAAAGGATGCCGGTTCGGTTTGCGGTTCGGTTCACCGGCTGGAATAAGCGGTTCGGTTCGGTTCAAAACCGGTTCGGTTCAGAACCGGTTTGCATCCCTGAAATATTCACTTACGCCAAGCTTTTTGTCCAACGCAGAAATATCTTTCCTTGTGACTGCTGCAGCTGTTAAATAGAGATTGGATGGTGCTTAGAGTAGCAGTTGGTATGAGCACAGGTATTAAAACTCCAAAAAGATCAATTCAACACTGTAAAATTTCTACAATTAGAATATGCTTCACTTCAAGATAATTGCTTATGACGATTAGCAAGAATAACCTTTTAAATTGAACAAACATAGTCTAGTGGCGGTAGAGTATTTAACTATTAGACGTTGGTCTCAAATTCAAAACTCTAATACGATTCATTAACATGGTGGATGACTTAGGTTAGGAGGTCCATGTGACGCGTAACCTTCAAACTCAAACGTAAGATCTTCATCACTCCAAATATGGAAGAAATGGACACATCACTTCGATGAGAACAGACAGGTCATCAGCTTCATGGGCGACAATGTTGTTTTGGGTCACGTTGGCCGTGGCCAAAGCTCAGAAACATACGCACGTCAAGGGAGCGCCTTGAGGTGACAGACTCCAAGCAATTGCAACTGGACATCGTTAACGGCTTCTCTTAGCCAAGGGGAATCTGCAGGAATCTCTTCCTTCCAGATGCGGGTATATTGGGGGTAAGCCCAAAAGTGTCTATCCGGGTACAATAGACAGTGACATATCCAATATTCACCTTACCCTTTTTACCATATTCATACACACTGTGGCGACCCTTTTTACATTATTCATACCCACTGTATTTCAAACCACGAGATTTGCCCTAATAACCAGAAAAGTTCCACATAAACAAATAGGAGTTTTGCATAAACAAAACTGGGTGCAGATCTCGCTCCCAAACTGAATGATAACAATCTGACCAATCAGAAGATGCCAACATAGCCAGCATAAACAACTGACCATTTCTTTGTTCTTGCCACACGTAAGATGTCACGTACGCCAAAGCATCATCTTTTTCCTTTAAATATAACATAATCCACAGATTGTACTTTAGTCTTAATTTGATCATCAAACCACACACATGGTGTGAAATAAAAGAACATTGATTTATTTTTTTTAATTTTTGACTAAATTGATTGTTATTTAATCACCATTAAGCACCATTTCATTGGCGCAGTCGGTAGGATCGTGAAATTAATGTAATATCGGTATAAATACACGAAGAAGAGAGAAGAAGTTAGACGCACTAATCCGCAGCAGCCCAACAAATTTATCTAAAATCGCGACAGAAAGTCAAATTAATTCTATATTTCACCATAAACAAACTATCAACATAAACCCGTGGCAGTGCCATTGGAATTTTTGATCCGCCTTTTGTTTCTGGCTAAATAATAACAATTAAAACATCAACTCTGTCGCTCAAGCCGAGTAAGGTACAAAGTCCAACTTCAAAACAACATCAACAAGCATAAAACGGACCTAAAGGGAACCGAAAAAGGCGAGCAGTTCTACAACAACACAAAGCACTTCACTCAAAATTTAACTTTCACTCGACACTTTGCACTCAGCTGTAATCACACTCAAAGTCATGGCACCAACTCAACCCCAAACCAAGCGCAAGCGTGAGAACACAAATACTTATTTGAAGGCGACCCGGACCTCAGATGTTCTGTCTCCGCAGCTTCTTCAGATCCTCAACCAGCGCTTTTCGGAGCAGGCTGAGCTAATCTCTGGGAGTATGCGAAACGCTGAGCAGAGTATCCTCCATGCTTTACTAGAGCGTTTCGATGGGATGTCCTCGGAAATCAAGCTGCTAGGCGAGAGGATGAATCAGCTGGAACATGAAGTTGATGAGCTCAAATCTGTGAGCGACCAGCTCGGGGAGCGGGTTATCCAACTGGAGCACGAGGTGGATGAACTTCAATGTCTGAGAGAGAGGGTCGGAGGCTTAGAGTCGAAGCTGGCAGCGCAACACATGGCAAGCTATGCATGTGACCTGCGTTTGTACGGGGTGCCTTATAATGAGGGAGAGAACTTGCGAGCATACTTTACAACGCACTGTATTCCCGATTATAATAATTAGGCTAGAAAACGCACGTGAAAAGAACATGCTAATGAGAGCATTAGGTGTGTACCGGCGCGAGCAAAAACAACCACTATGCTTATCACT
>JAWNNM010002924.1:0-10395 GCA_035044965.1 Lordiphosa andalusiaca | reverse complement strand
CAAATTGACACCTAATATATCAATGGCATACTGTATTGTATCATTTTGAAACAAAAACGAGAGCGTTAGTTAAAGTCGGCCTGCCCGACTTCGAAATACCCGTTACTCAAGGCAATTAGTGTTTAATAACCTCAAGCGGCTCAGATAAGTATGCAACGTTTTTTTAACTCTGCCATTTATTATCCGATCTTTATGAATTGTGATATTGTATATATTGGCCCTATGCACTAAACTGCAAAATCTGAGCTCGATAGCTTACAATTTGTAGGAGATATTCAACATTTTTTATTGCGGTGGCAAGAGGGGGTGTGGCCAAAAGTTAAAAACAAACTTGATCTGCCTACAGACAATACTAGCTTATCGACTCGGCTGTTGATGCTGATGAAGAATATATATACTTTATGATATCGGTGATGCTTCCTTCGGCCTGTTACATAAATTTGCACGACTTTAGTATAACCTTTTTTGCTCTTCGAGTAACGGGTATAAAAATGATACTGGTGTCAATTTCAATTTGAGACTACGTGTATCAAATTAATATTGATACTACATTTTTTGGGTGTGAGTATAGAGTACACATTATCCAGTTCTTAGTATCATATACTGAGAGAGTATGGCTCTGAGCATCGAGAAGTGGGTATAGTTCTAGTATTGGGAAGTAATTGTATTAGTGAGTACTCAAGTACACCGTTTACATTACTTAGTATCAAGGTCAGAGTATCTAGTAGTCAGTTTGGCTCTGAGCATCGAGTACTGTGTTCTTTTATGAGTATCAAGGACTTGATCCTTGAATAAAGTAAGTAGTTTTGAGTAGTGAGTATCTAGTACAGAAAATCCAGTATTTAGTCTCCAGGTTTTAGAATTGAGTACTAAATATATAAAATTGAGAACTGCTGAGTATCGGATAGTTAGTAAAATATTGAGAATTGAGTAGTGATCTGTCTTGTAAGTTTCGAGTACTGAGTATCAAGCTTAGCGTATTAAAGTAATTAATATCAGGTACTAAGTAGAGTACTTTGTATCATGTACTCAGTATCTAGTAGTCAGTATCTAGTATTGATTATGGTTATGAGTATCGCGTACTGTGTTCCGTCATGAATATCACGTACTGGAGTATAGTTAGTAGTATCTTAGAAGTATGAGTATCGAATACAGGTAATCTAAAACCTAGAATCAAGTACTGAGTATTAAGTAATAAATATATAATATTGGGAACTGAGTACTGAACATAGTACTGAGTATCGAATATTTAGTAAAATACTGAGAATTTAGTAGTGTGCTCTCTTAAAGGTATCGAGTACTGAGTATCAAGCTTAGCGTATCAAAGCATGATACTTAGTACTTGATTCTACTGAATAAACTGTAATAATTTAGTCCTAGGGTAACTAAATTCTAAAAACAAATATAAATCTAAAAAAAAAAAGTTAGTATATGATACTATGTACTTGATTCTACTAAGTATCTGAATAATGAGTATATAATAGAATATTGTGTTCTGTCATGAGAATCAAGTACTAAATACTTGAAAATAGTAGGTAATACGGAGCTGTGAGTATTGTACTGTACATTAGTACACTGAATTCAGTACTTAGAATTAAGTATAAGTTCTTTTATATAATTAAGTACATGACTCCTTTGCACTAAGGGCGACTTGAAACTGCTGAGCCATCACTTTGATGCATGCATTGGACTCATGCTCAAATAAACATATACACACACACATACATAATTCGCATTAGAATATACCAATGTACGCTTATCATAAGCAAAACGAAAAACAGAATAAAATTGACCAACAAAGAGGGCACAAGTCTGCCTCTCAGCATAAAACTGATTTTGGAACATCGATTGCAGCAAAGGAGTCCAACCTTTTCTCCGTTACATGGCGACCGTGACAGTGTAAGCAGGAGCTTACGAGACAATCTGGATCTGGAATTGGATTTGCATTGCTCTCGAGGATGAACAGAAATAACAAGCGAACAAATCAGAGTGAGTACAGTGACTGTGTGGCTACCAATGTGGAATGGATAACCCGAATAAAAGTGAAAAACGGAAAAGAAATAGGGGTGGCCGCAGACATAAAATTCAGAAATGAATTTGTCACCTCCAAAAACTATTAAAAGGCTCTAACTAAGGTACAGTACAGGATTCAAGCTCTGGGAAGAGCTCGATTTTTTAAAAAGCGAATTACACAAGCCCACAGGTACACTGGTACCCTCAGGTACTGCCCCATACAAAATATATGCAAACTTAAACCATATTTAATACCTACAACTCAGGAACTCCCTAAGAGGAAGAAACTATGCCCTATTCTATAAGCAAAACAGCAGCAGCCTGTGCGAAGACCCGCACCGGCCCCGCCTGAGCTCATAGGCCCAGGTCAACAGCAGCAGCCTGTGCAGACCGGCACCGGCATCGCCTTCACCAAAGGCCCAGGACTACGTCCTCACACAACATTTTTTTTAAAATTAAATATACATAAATGAAATTTTGAAATTTTTAAGTATATACACCTTAGATATTTTTAACCAAAATGTTGTAAACCATTTTGTGAATTAGTGCTGCTTCAGTAGCGCTAAAGAAGGGTAAGCTTTTAAAGCTTATGCGAAAATTAGGTAGAATATGAACACCGTCAAGTACGGTACAACCTTTCTCTCCACCCACGGGGTGTATTAGGACCGTGTGTCTTATACATGCGAAAATAGGCCCTTTAGGCAATATTATTACTTTTGACTAAAAACTGGATATTCCACTAACTTTATTAAATTCTTGGCCAAAAATGGGGCTAATTGATTCAAAAACTGTAGACTCGACGCCAAACTTCATCAATAAAGTCGAGGTAATGTCGCCCGACATTGAATTGATTGCAGTTTTGCTCATCATTATAGTAGTACTATTGTCCGTGGGCATATTTCTAAAAATTTACCAAATGCACAACAAGTGGCTTAAGAAGAAATACATCAGCACGGCAAATGACCTGGATAAGGTCTAGAAATAAAAGAAGATGAATACTAATTCAGTAATACGGTTGATCTACTTAAAATACCAAGAATTCAGAAATAGAGCATTTCAATAAACCATTTTCTCCCTTAATTCATTGTAGCTCTACAATGCCTTAGAGTAGAATTTGACAAATCGGATAAATGTCTCAATAAAAGTGCATATATGTCGAACGAGATGAAAATTAAGCACGTTGAGATACTAGTTAACATAAAAAAAAAAGTCTTGCGGTATTTTTATTGAATTTTCAATTGTTCATAAAATTGGTTATAATAATGCGATTTAAGTCAAATATGCGCCGTTTTCATCGATGACGAGTTCCCAACGAGATGCCAACTTCATAATGCCCCTCTTATAGAAGCTCGCTTCCCTATTGTCAAAAAACTCGGATAGCCAATTTTCACAGGACTCTCTTGTGGCCAACTTCCGACTACCAAACTCGTTCGCCATGGACAGAAATAGGTGGTAATCAATTGGTGCGAGATCCGGACTATACGGTGGATGCAAAAGAACCTCCCATCCGAGCTCCCGGAGCTTCTGGCGCGTCACCAAAGATGTGTGTGGCCTGGCGTTGTCCTGATGGAAGACAATTCGGCCTCTGTTGATCAAAGATGGCCTCTTCTGCATGAGTGCTGCATTCAAGCGGTCCAGTTGTTGGCAGTACAGGATGATTCCCTGCCAATCCCACCAAACACACAGAAGAACCTTCCTGGCCGTCAATCCAGGCTTGGCCACCTTCTGGGCGGCTTCACCTCTTTTCGACCACGACCGTTTGCGCTTCACGTTGTCTAAGTGACCCACTTTTCATCGCCAGTCACCATCCGCTTCAAAAACGGGTCGATTTTGTTGCGATTCAGAAGCGATTCGCATGCATTCATACGGGCCAAAATGTTTTTTTTGCGTCAAGTCGTGTGGCACCCATACATCGAGCTTCTTTTTGAATCCAAGCTTCTTCAAATGGTTTATAACGGTTTGATGACTCATGTCCAGCTCTTGGCGGATGCTACGGCTGCTAATATGCCGGTCTCTTTCGATCAATTCAGCGATTTTATCGCAATTTTCGACGACACTTCCGGACCGTGGCACATCTTCGATCACCTCTGCACCAAAATGAAAACGTTGAAACCAAACTTTGTGCGGTGGAAATGGAAACTGTATCGGGTCCATAAACTGCACAAATTTTATTGGCAGCATGAGATGCATTTTTGCCTTTATCGTAGTAGTACTGTAAAATATGCCGTATTTTCTCTTTATTTTGCTCCATGTTTGCGACGCTATAACTCACGAACGACTAAAAACAAACAACAATAAAACAAACTATTGCTAGCGCGTGAAAAGAGCTTTCCAAAAAGCTCTAGCGTGAACCGATGCGACGAATACAACTAGAACTACGCGCTTGCAAAGACAAGCTTGCGGAAATACCGCAAGACTTTTTATAACGAGGTCCGTAGGATAATATATGATAATAGAGCTAGACTTAGCTCATTACATTTAACACAATCTTCAGATGTTGTCAAGCGCCTCAGAGATAACCTTATATATATATATCAAACAGGCACAATTTACAAATATTCTGCCCCTCGCTACTAAATTCTCCAGCAACCTTTGACCGATCGGTACTAATGGATGTAAAGTCCAGCATACCGGCAGAAACGCATAGAGAAGAGGTGCCAGCAGTAAATACACCTGCCAGCGCAGATCAATTAGAAAGCCTACATAACATAACCATCACCATGACAGACCAAGTAATAAGTACGTCGAAAAGGTTTCTACAACTTTGACGGACGAAAACTACATTTGGAAAGATTCATTACATCCTTAAAACTGGTTGAACTAACAAAGGGCAACCAGGAAGCAATAGCCATTGAAGTAATAAAATCCAAAATAATTGGTCGAATACTGTACAAGGTACAAAATGAAACGACAATAAATGGAATATTTGCAAAACTAGAAGATGTCGTAATAATAATAATAATAATGGTAGCAGAAACAACAATGTAAGAGTTGCACAAAGTAACTCGGGAAACGCCCAAAACCCTTTAGAAACTGACCAACAATAAAGCAAGTTTATACGATCAACCCAGAACTTAGCGTGTTTATAAAAGTAAAAAATGAAAATACAGGGAAAATACTGACGTTACTCATCGACTCAGGTGCGGAAATCTCAGTTCTCAAAGTGAACTCAGATCAATTTATCAATGTATTATGTAGATTATAACACTATTTCAAAAATATCTGGAATAGGCGAAGGTGTAACCAATTCCAAAGGCTTGGCCTTAGTAGAAATTCAGTCAGACAAATACATTATATCACACAATTTTCATTTCGTATCATCCAATTTTCGTATACCAGGCGATGACATTCTTGGTATGGATTTCTTCAGAAAATATAATGGTATTCTTGACATAAATACAGTCCAAGATCGGTTCGTACTCCGACCAAATTATTTAAATCGTGAAATTTCTATCCCAGTATCACATGCAAACGATACAAATGCCATTATTTTATCATGGACGTTGACGTACAATGCGCAGTACGTTCAAGTGGCCGAAGCCCAAGCTTGTTACACCCGAACCCCAAGCAAAATATCAGCCCACCTCCCGCCCAACCGACCGAGAGTCGCAGCAAAACCGGAAGGAAAATTAAAATAAAAAAAATTAACATTTTTAGCTACGGGCTAAATAAGTTAAAATAGAGGTTTTTAACGCGGGAAGAGAATATTCCGAATTTATTGTGCGGTAGAGTTTGTTGTAATCAACACAGAGGACTCAAAACGGATCATGCACTGCATAGTTAGTAGTACAACGTTTCAGAAATAAGGGGACAAAATTACGGGACAATCTACAAGGAACATTGAGACTAATTTGGCTAAGCAATTCCGATGAGTCGATTTCACCATTAATTAGTCTATGTATGAACATTACACCAAGCATGACTCTACGGTTAAATAAGGAAGGAAGAATAATTATAAGTAGTCTACTAGAATAAGATGGGAAACGGACCTCAGGATTCCAGTTCAAACCACGAAGAGCAAACAATAAGAATTGCTTCTGCACAGATTCAATTCTATTTTGATGGATCGAATATTGCGGAGACCACACACATGATCCATACTCAAGAGTAGGACGGACAAGAGAAGTGTAAAGAATTTTGGTAGTGTAGGGATCGTCTAATTCTTTTGACCACCGCTTTATAAACCCTAGAACACTTCTGCCCTAATTAACAGTAGCGGTTACATGAGAGTTAAAATTAAGTTGATGGTCAAGAATTACCCCAAGATCATTTACTTCATTTAGGCGCTGTAATGCCCAAAATGCCAAAAAAAGCAATGGACCCAAGTGGCTACCTTGTGGAACTCCAGAAGTAACCTGGATACACTTAGAATAAGAATTACGAAATATAACTTTTTGGGTTCTAGTACTTAGGTAATCAGAAATCCAACTGAAAAGGTTAATTGGAAAGCCGATTAAGCCCAGTTTGTGGAGCAGCAAGGAGTGATTAACAGAATCAAAAGCCTTACTAAAATCCGTATAAATGACGTCAGTGTGCATCTTACCTGTGAACCCTGATCACTGAAGATGTGAATTCTAAAAGGTTAGTGGTAGTAGATCTACGCTTCACAAATCCATTTTGGAAGGGTGAGGTAATGGCACTACATAAATGTTGAGGTTGAGATGTTATAGTTCTCTCAAAAGCCTTAGGAATTGCACCTCGGACTTATTACCTTTTTTATGGAGTGGAATAATAAAAGATTCCTTCCATAGCAATGGGAAAGAGGATGACTCCAAAGACAATTCAAATAATTTATGAATAGGCTTACAAAGTGCATCCGCACAGAACCTAAGTACACATCCAGGAACTCCATCAGGGCCTAGTGCGTACACGGGTTTGACAGAGCTAAGATCACAAAGGAGTGAGCTTATTCAACCTATAAGGGTATGGTTGATTCACACTGTACCTAGTAGACGAGTAGGTTGACTTAAAAAACTCCGCAAACAGATCGGCTATTGCTTGATCAGTACATAGTGGAAGACTTACGTTTAGAGTTAACAAACGAATAAAATTGCTTAGGATTATGCGTAAACTGAAGCCTGCAACGGTCAAGTTTTAAACTGCACAGCTGATAGACGAGACGCTGTGTTTTTCCCTGAAGACGGATTCCGATGGAACCGGAAATATATCGGAAAATAAACGAAAATAGTGGCGTTTTACTAGAATTTCAGTAAACACACTTTAAAAAAAACGAGAGCGTAAGTTAAAGTCGGCCCTGCCCGACTTCGAAATACCCGTTATTCAAGGCAATTAGTGCTTAATAATCTCATGCGGCTCAGATAAGTATGCAACGTTTTTTTACCTCTGCCATTTATTTTGTGAGATTGTACTTATTGGCCACATGCACTACACTGCAAAATCTGAGCTCGATAGCTTACAAATTGTAGGAGATATTCAACATTTTGTATTGCGGGGGCGGGAGGGGGCGTGTCCAAAATTTGAAACAAACTTGATCTGCCTACAGACAATACTAGCTTACATATAAAATTTGGTTGCTCTAGCTCTTCTAGTCTCTGAGATCTAGTACAGATACAGTACAGACGGACGGACGGACGGACAGATGGACATGGCTATATCGACTCGGCTGTTGATGCTGATGAAGAATATATATTCTTTATGATATCGGAGATGCTTTCTTCTGCCTGTTACATACATTTGCACGACTTTAGTATACCCTTTTTGCTCTACGAGTAACGGGTATAAAAACACGACCTGGAGCCGGCTGAAAACCAAAAACCTATTTGGTCAAGATAATCTTTATAGCATTGAGCATTTAGCACATCAAAGCTAGAACGGGCAAGTACATAACGGGAGAAGTCCGATGATTTACCGGATTTCTTATACTTTTAAAATATCTCGACATCCTGATCCTTAGGTTTGTTAGCTCCCTTGAGAACCAAGGCTGACTATCAGTACAACGAGGACGCTCAAGTGGAACACCAACATCAAAAAGAGAATTCAAGGTATCGTAGAAAAGTTGTATGGCTACGTCAATTTCTGTACAAGTGTACAGCTGAGACCAATCAGTATGAAATATTAGGTCGTTAAGCATTTTTTTTGGAAGCAGCGGGTTTTAACCGTTAAATCTCTAAGAGAAGAACAAACACGAGAAGGCAAATCAATGGAAAGGTCCAATGTAGGATGAAAAGAGTCCTCCGGAAGAACCAATGGGTCAATCCTAGATGCAACATTGCTGGGGGGATCCAGCATGAAAATCAAGTCCACTGATCTGTTTAGCGAGTTGCGAATAGGGTTAACCTGTACCATTGACAAATCCAGAAGTCCATCAATAAAGTCATGAGACTTCGAAGGTAAAAGGGCATTTGATTCATCATTCCGGGACCAATTAATCTCCGGCAAGTTAAAGTCTCCAAGTACAATCAAAATGTCACTGTTTGATAGCAGCGACGAGACCGACTGTATGGCAGAAAGGTGGGAGGAGTAAATAGTGCTATCGGATTGTGGAGGAATATACGAACAGGTAATAAAAACGGAAAAGATAGAAAAAATTATTTTAACACTTATAAATTCGATTTCATGGGGTTTTGTAAAATGTGTTAGTTCAGACGAAAGGCCAGAATCTACAGCAATCAAAACCCCACCGCCAGCACTGGAAATGCGATCGCATCTAGAAGTGCTGTATTTCGTTGGAAAATCTGATGAATCAGAGATATCAGGTTTTAACCACGTATCAGTCAAAGCAAGAACATGAAAATCAAAAGATATACTATCTACAAAAAGATTAGCGGGTTTAGACTTGAGATCTCGAACATTTTGGAAAGCTAGCAAAAGGGAGGATATTTGTTTTTTGACGCGGCATTAGAAGTGGTAGCGCCAGGTAAATTAGAAGATAAGGGAGGCAAATATATAGGAGATCGAATTTCTTTTTCTCAATATACTTCTTTATTATAATACGAGCCGGCCAGAAATCTTTTGTACAAATTGTTCAAAACATTTAACCGGGAATACTAATTTTGAAGGAGGAAATATCCGTTTCATAAGAAGAAGTGAACTTTTCTACTAAAATGTCTGTGGCTTGGGTTTTAACCAGAAAAAAGGCTTTAACATCATCAGATGTGAGATCAGGGGCAAGCCGTGAAAGAAATACATGTTTCTTTGGTAGAGTAACTGTGAGAGGCTTGGGAGCACCAGTTACCCGAGCTACATTGGTAGTGCTTACCAAAATAGAAGGGGCAGGAGGCGCAGGTGGCGCAACATTTTCGAGGACAATAGGTATAGGAACCGAAATAGGAGCGGCAGGTGGCGCAGGTGACGCAATATTTTCACGGACATTAGTTAAAGGAACCTCCTGCACGGACAAGTTGGACACTATAAGCGCATAAGAAATTGCCTGACTAGGAGCTGAGTTACTATTTGAAGCAGCAAACTCATCACTAACCGAAAAATTCCTAACTGGAGCCGGAGAACCAAATGATATCAATCTCTGGATGCTTGGAGATGATGGACTTTGGCCATGATCCGGGACATAAAGCGCAGACTGCATTTGAGGCACAACCAAGCTATTATTTAGTTTTGACTCAGTGGACTCTTGCATCAGTTTCAAACTAGCAAACTGAGAATTCAGATCTAAGAACACGTCATTAAATTGGCGAAACTTAGAATACAGGTTTTTTAAACTATCTTTAGTCTGCCTCATGAACTTTCTCATTTCCATTTCCACTGAAGCGCAAGAATCGCAAGTCCGTTGGACAGCGAAATGGCGTCCTTAACCCTGGCAGTATAACTAGCACATTTAACATGTATATCACAAAACCAGCACATAATAAAATTATCATTGGCGGCATCTGACGAAATCTTGCAGTTTTTAAAACAGCAGATTGGGTAACTCATTTTCAGGTAGACACAAATTAAGATCAACACTAAATAAACAAAATTACACAGACCAAATTTACCACTGGGGACAAACAAACACTAACCGCAACCAATAACACCAACATCAATTGCAAGCAATTAAATGTGCTTTGCACACACACCGTTAGATCGCGGTTGAGCCGATCGCGACGCGAGAACGATGAGTGGGAGGGAGTTAAGAAAGCCCAACACCACAACAACACAAATAAAGAGAACGCTAGCGTTTGACAAAAAGGCAGGCAATAAAAAAAAGCAAAAACAAAACGAAAGAAGAAATCTAAGCGCAGCAAACACAATGCTGATTATGTTTTAACGTTTAGTTTATAAAATAGTAGCAAGCAAAATTAATGTAATTTGTAATACGAATAACAACGCGACAAGATTGACACAAACGATAATTATTAGAATTGAATTATGACACCGGCCAAAAAATAATGGAAGCACAAGAGAAAAAAAAACACGTCCGTCTTC
>JAWNNM010002923.1:0-11930 GCA_035044965.1 Lordiphosa andalusiaca | reverse complement strand
GCTTAGCCACATAATTGTTTTAGTGCGAAATAAACAGTAAAACTGAAGAGATCGAAGCCCCCGAATTGTCATTTTTACCCCGAATTGTTTCCGCGCCGGTTTTAACAGCATCTGTTCTGCAACCACTCCTGGAGTTTGAAAAGACGTCCACCCCACCACATTCAGTCTCAGAAAAATATTTGATAATGATGTATCGTATATTCGGAAATAAGAATAGATATTGTGATATTATTTCCGGCATTCCTAGCTTGACCTCTTCTTTTTAAATTGTATAAGGTAAAGGGGTCGTAGTAGAGAACCAGGGGACCTGGGCTGACACAGCAGTTTCTATATGCACCGCATGTTATGGCAATTGTGTGTGTTCCTGTTCCTGCCGTATCTGCTCCTGCAGATTGTTTCGACTCATTAGCATATTTGGAGATTTGCATTACCACCTTCGCTGGATTATGTAATTTCCTAGACCGGAGAGAGTGACTCTTGTTGCCCCGACTTTGTTGTTGTTGTTGTGTGTGCGATTTCGTGAGTGCATCTTATAATGCTATTAATTATTTGCATGTTGTTGCACCTACTTGGAGCAGTCTGTCGGTGTGACTACCATTTTGGGCCATGGGCATGCGTAGAGACATGGCAATTTATTCTAAAAAGAACCCCAGGCAAATGCCAGCGCCTTTTGCCGGGAGTAAAAATTGGGTTTTTTTTTGTTTTGTGGTGTTTTTGGGATACAATTTGCAAAACTACCGAGTACTTCGCTGGTTGTGTGGAATAACATTCGCAGGGAAAACTCAATTTCCCATACCCTGGTGTGTTGGTTTGTTTGATTGTCTTTCTACTAACACAGATGAGAGCTGACAGCCAGGATCTGCCAAATAATTGTGGGAGAAATAACTTTAAGTGAGATGTTTTGTGCATTTTCAAATTGATACTTTCTTTAAAGTGAAACCTCTTTATATTTACGTCCCAAAGTTTTTGATGGGGAAAACTTGATTTCAGCGTCACGAGTCATGCGTCACGCTGACTCGGGAGATGGAAAGGAGTATCAAAACGCAGTTTAAAGTGTCGAGTTTCGGGTGTCTAGTGCTGAGTACCGACTAGTTGGTGTAGTTCTTAGTATTGAAAAGTGCTTGTTGTACTGCGTCCAAAAAAAAGTAATCATCAAAATTACACTATTTAGTCATCAATTTTAAACTATTGAGTATTAAATTCTAATTAATACTCCTAGTATCAAATTGACACTTTCGAAAGCATTAAAATGACATTTTGAAGATATCAAATTGAAACAAACTTGTATCAGGTCGAAGAAAGTTCGGATAATTAGTTGCCCCCTCCTACCATACAAGGCGTACGCCCTTGGTCGCATGTTTTCGAACTCAAAATCGAAAATGTGTGTGTTTCGATTTGATACTTTAACTTATTAATTTAATAAGCTTAGCGCCAAATTGACACCTAATATATCAATGTCATACTGTATTGTATCATTTTGAAACAAAAACGAGAGCGTTAGTTAAAGTCGGCCTGCCCGACTTCGAAATACCCGTTACTCAAGGCAATTAGTGTTTAATAACTTCAAGCGGCTCAGATAAGTATGCAACGTTTTTTTAACTCTGCCATTTATTATCCGATCTTCATGAATTGTGATATTGTATATATTGGCCCTATGCACTAAACTGCAAAATCTGAGCTCGATAGCTTACAATTTGTAGGAGATATTCAACATTTTTTATTGCGGTGGCAAGAGGGGGTGTGGCCAAAAGTTAAAAACAAACTTGATCTGCCTACAGACAATACTAGCTTATCGACTCGGCTGTTGATGCTGATGAAGAATATATATACTTTATGATATCGGTGATGCTTCCTTCGGCCTGTTACATAAATTTGCACGACTTTAGTATAACCTTTTTTGCTCTTCGAGTAACGGGTATAAAAATGATACTGGTGTCAATTTCAATTTGAGACTACGTGTATCAAATTAATATTGATACTACATTTTTTGGGTGTGAGTATAGAGTACACATTATCCAGTTCTTAGTATCATGTACTGAGAGAGTATGGCTCTGAGTATCGAGAAGTGGGTATAGTTATAGTATTGGGAAGTAATTGTATTAGTGAGTACTCAAGTACACCGTTTACATTACTTAGTATCAAGGTCAGAGTATCTAGTAGTCAGTTTGGCTCTGAGCATCGAGTACTGTGTTCTTTTATGAGTATCAAGGACTTGATTCTTGAATAAAGTAAGTAGTTTTGAGTAGTGAGTATCGAGTACAGAAAATCCAGTATTTAGTTTTAAATAAATATATAAAATTGAGAACTGCTGAGTATCGGATAGTTAGTAAAATATTGAGAATTGAGTACTGATCTGTCTTGTAAGTTTCGAGTACTGAGTATTAAGCTTAGCGTATTAAAGTAATTAATATCAGGTACTAAGTATAGTACTTTGTATCATGTACTGAGTATCTAGTAGTCATTATCTAGTATTGATTATGGTTATGAGTATCGCGTACTGTGTTCCGTCATGAATATCACGTACTGGAGTATAGTTAGTAGTATCTTAGAAGTATGAGTATCGAATACAGGTAATCTAAAACCTAGAATCAAGTACTGAGTATTAAGTAATAAATATATAATATTGGGAACTGAGTACTGAACATAGTACTGAGTATCGAATATTTAGTAAAATACTGAGAATTTAGTAGTGTGCTCTCTTAAAGGAATCGAGTACTGAGTATCAAGCTTAGCGTATCAAAGCATGATACTTAGTACTTGCTACTGAATAAACTGTAATAATTTAGTCCTAGGGTAACTAAATTCTAAAAACAAATAAAAATCTAAAAAAAAAAGTTAGTATATGATACTAAGTACTTGATTCTACTAAGTATCTGAATAATGAGTATATAATAGAATATTGTGTTTTGTCATGAGAATCAAGTACTAAATACTTGAAAATAGTAGGTAATACGGAGCTGTGAGTATTGTACTGTACATTAGTACACTGAATTCAGTACTTAGAATTAAGTATTGTGTAGTGAGCCCAAATAGATTTCATATACATAAGTTCTTTTATATAATTAAGTACATGACTCCTTTGCACTAAGGGCGACTTGAAACTGCTGAGCCATCACTTTGATGCATGCATTGGACTCATGCTCAAATAAACATATACACACACGCATACATAATTCGCATTAGAATATACCAATGTACGCTTATCATAAGCAAAACGAAAAACAGAATAAAATTGACCAACAAAGAGGGCACAAGTCTGCCTCTCAGCATAAAACTGATTTTGGAACATCGATTGCAGCAAAGGAGTCCAACCTTTTCTCCGTTACATGGCGACCGTGACAGTGTAAGCAGGAGCTTACGAGACAATCTGGATCTGGAATTGGATTTGCATTGCTCTCGAGGATGAACAGGAATAACAAGCGAACAAATCAGAGTGAGTACAGTGACTGTGTGGCTACCAATGTGGAATGGATAACCCGAATAAAAGTGAAACGTCCTCACACGACATTTTTTTTAAAATTAAATATACATAAATGAAATTTTGAAATTTTTAAGTATATACACCTTAGATATTTTTAACCAAAATTTTGTAAGCCATTTTGTGAATTAGTGCTGCTTCAGTAGCACAACAAGTGCCAAGCACAACAAGTGCCTTAAGAAGAAATACATCAGCACGGCAAATGACCTGGATAAGGTCTAGAAATAAAAGAAGATGAATACTAATTCAGTAATACGGTTGATCTACTTAAAATACCAAGAATTCAGAAATAGAGCATTTCAATAAACCCTCCCTTAATTCATTGTAGCTCTACAATGCCTTAGAGTAGAATTTGACAAATCGGATAAATGTCTCAATAAAAGTGCATATATGTCGAACGAGATGAAAATTAAGCACGTTGAGATACTAGTTAACATAAAAAAAAAAGTCTTGCGGTATTT
This sequence comes from Lordiphosa andalusiaca, assembly GCA_035044965.1. Classification (NCBI taxonomy): domain Eukaryota; kingdom Metazoa; phylum Arthropoda; class Insecta; order Diptera; family Drosophilidae; genus Lordiphosa; species Lordiphosa andalusiaca. Next base: position 7,991 of record JAWNNM010002923.1, on the reverse strand, counting down.
TTATTGAATTTTCAATTGTTCATAAAATTGGTTATAATAATGCGATTTAAGTCAAATATGCGCCGTTTTGTTCGATGACGAGTTCCCAACGAGATGCCAACTTCATAATGCCCCTCTTATAGAAGCTCGCTTCCCTATTGTCAAAAAACTCGGAGAGCCAATTTTCACAGGACTCTCTTGTGGCCAACTTCCGACTACCAAACTCGTTCGCCATGGACAGAAATAGGTGGTAATCAATTGGTGCGAGATCCGGACTATACGGTGGATGCAAAAGAACCTCCCATCCGAGCTCCCGGAGCTTCTGGCGCGTCACCAAAGATGTGTGTGGCCTGGCGTTGTCCTGATGGAAGACAATTCGGCCTCTGTTGATCAAAGATGGCCTCTTCTGCATGAGTGCTGCATTCAAGCGGTCCAGTTGTTGGCAGTACAGGTCCGAATTGAGCGTTTGGCCATAGGGGAGCAGCTCATAGTGGATGATTCCCTGCCAATCCCACCAAACACACAGAAGAACCTTCCTGGCCGTCAATCCAGGCTTGGCCACCTTCTGGGCAGCTTCACCGCTTTTCGACCACGACCGTTTGCGCTTCACGTTGTCGTTAGTGACCCACTTTTCATCGCCAGTCACCATCCGCTTCAAAAACGGGTCGATTTTGTTGCGATTTAGAAGCGATTCGCATGCATCCATACGGGCCAAAATGTTTTTTTGCGTCAAGTCGTGTGGCACCCATACATCGAGCTTCTTTTTGAATCCAAGCTTCTTCAAATGGTTTATAACGGTTTGATGACTCATGTCCAGCTCTTGGCGGATGCTACGGCTGCTAATATGCCGGTCTCTTTCGATCAATTCAGCGATTTTATCGCAATTTTCGACGACACTTCCGGACCGTGGCACATCTTCGATCACCTCTGCAGCAGAATGAAAACGTTGAAACCAAACGTTGTGCGGTGGAAATGGAAACTGTATCGGGTCCATAAACTGCACAAATTTTATTGGCAGCATGAGATGCATTTTTGCCTTTATCGTAGTAGTACTGTAAAATATGCCGTATTTTCTCTTTATTTTGCTCCATGTTTGCGACTCTATAACTCACGAACGACTAAAAACAAACAACAATAAAACAAACACTTGCTAGCGCGTGAAAAGAGCTTTCCAAAAAGCTCTAGCGAGAACCGATGCGACGAATACAACTAGAACTACGCGCTTGCAAAGACAAGCTTGCGGAAATACCGCAAGACTTTTTATAACGAGGTCCGTAGGAGCTAGACTTAGCTCATTACATTTAACACAATCTTCAGACGTTGTCAAGCGCCTCAGAGATAACCTTATATATATATCAAACAGGCACAATTTACAAATATTCTGCCCCTCGGTATTAAATTCTCCAGCAACCTTTGACCGATCGGTACTAATGGATGTAAAGTCCAGCATACCGGCAGAAACGCATAGAGAAGAGGTGCCAGCAGTAAATACACCTGCCAGCGCAGATCAATTAGAAAGCCTACATAACATAACCATCACCATGACAGACCAAGTAATAAGTACGTCAAAAAGGTTTCTACAACTTTGACGGACGAAAACAGCATTTGGAAAGATTCATAACATCCTTAAAACTGGTTGAACTAACAAAGGGCAACCAGGAAGCAATAGCCATTGAAGTAATAAAATCCAAAATAATTGGTCGAATACTGTACAAGGTACAAAATGAAACGACAATAAATGGAATAATTACAAAACTAGAAGAAGTCGTAATAATAATAATAATAATGGTAGCAGAAACAACAATGTAAGAGTTGCACAAAGTAACTCGGGAAACACCCAAAACCCTTTAGAAACTCACCAACAATAAAGCAAGTTTATACGATCAACCCAGAACTTAGCGTGTTTATAAAAGTAAAAAATGAAAATACAAGGAAAATACTGACGTTACTCATCGACTCAGGTGCGGAAATCTCAGTTCTCAAAGTGAACTCAGATCAATTTATCAATATATGTAGATTATAGCACTATTTCAAAAATATCTGGAATAGGCGAAGGTGTAACCAATTCCAAAGGATTGGCCTTAGTAGAAATTCAGTCAGACAAATACATTATATCACACAATTTTCATTTCGTATCATCCAATTTTCGTATACCAGGCGATGACATTCTTGGTATGGATTTCTTCAGAAAATATAATGGTATTCTTGACATAAATACAGTCCAAGATCGGTTCGTACTCCGACCAAATAATTTAAATCGTGAAATTTCTATCCCAGTATCACATGCAAACGATACAAATGCCATTATTTTATCATTGACGTTGACGTACAATGCGCAGTACGTTCAAGTGGCCGAAGCCGAAGCTTGCAAGCAAAATATCAGCCCACCTCCCGCCCAACCGACCGAGAGTCGCAGCAAAACCGGAAGGAAAATTAAAATAAAAAAAATTAACATTTTTAGCTACGGGCTAAATAAGTTAAAATAGAGGTTTTTAACGCGGGAAGAGAATATTCCGAATTTATTGTGCGGTAGAGTTTATTGTAATCAACACAGAGGACACGAAACGGATCATGCACTGCATAGTTAGTAGTACAACGTTTCAGAAATAAGGGGACAAAATTACGGGACAATCTACAAGGAACATTGAGACTAATTTGGCTAAGCAATTCCGATGAGTCGATTTCACCATTAATTAGTCTATGTATGAACATTACACCAAGCATAACTCTACGGTTAAATAAGGAAGGAAGATTAATTAAAAGTAGTCTACTAGAATAAGATGGGAAACGGACCTCAGGATTCCAGTTCAAACCACGAAGAGCAAACAATAAGAATTGCTTTTGCACAGATTCAATTCTATTTTGATGGATCGAATATTGCGGAGACCACACACATGATCCATACTCAAGAGTAGGACGGACAAGAGAAGTGTAAAGAATTTTCTTTTGACCACCGCTTTATAAACCCTAGAACACTTCTGCCCTTATTAACAGTAGCGGTTACATGAGAGTTAAAATTAAGTTGATGGTCAAGAATTACCCCAAGATCATTTACTTCATTTAGGCGCTGTAATGCCACATTATCAAGCATATAAGTGACCAATTGTGGTAAGCTTCTGTAAAATGTCATAACCTTACAATTTGAGCTGTTAAGGTTTAGAAGATTATCTTGACACCATGAATGAAATGCATCTAAGTCTGCTTGCAAATTATAGCGGGAAACCAGATCATTATATTTTAAACATATTTTCACATCATCAGCATACATAAGCACCCGAGAGTAAACCAATACTGAAGGATCGTTGATGAAGAGAGTAAAAAGCAATGGACCCAAGTGGCTACCTTGTGGAACTCCAGAAGTTACCTGGATACACTTAGAATAAGAATTACGATGACAGAGCGATAACAGAATCAAAAGCCTTACTAAAATCCGTATAAATGACGTCAGTGTGCATCTTACCTGTGAACCCTTTGATCACTGAAGATGTAAATTCTAAAAGGTTAGTGGTAGTAGATCTACGCTTCACAAATCCATTTTGGAAGGGTGAGGTAATGGCACTACATAAATGTTGAGGTAGAGATGTTATAGTTCGCTATTCAAAAGGAATAGCACCTCGGACTTATTACCTTTTTTATGGAGTGGAATAATAAAAAATTCCTTCCATAGCAATGGGAAAGAGGATGACTGCAAAGACAATTCAAATAATTTATGAATAGGCTTACAAAGCCTGTGCATCCGCACAGAACCTAAGTACACATCCAGGAACTCCATCAGGGCCTAGTGCGTACGCGGGTTTGACAGAGCTAAGATCACAAAGGAGTGAGCTTTCAGTGATCACGGGGCTAAAAATGCAATTAGAAATATTCAACCTATAAGGGTATGGTTGATTCACACTGTACCTAGAAGACGAGTAGGTTGACTTAAAAAACTCCGCAAACAGATCGGCTATTGCTTGATCAGTACATAGTGGAAGACTTACGTTTAGAGTTAACAAACGAATAAAATTGCTTAGGATTTTGCGTAAACTGAAGCCTGCAACGGTCAAGTTTTAAACTGCACAGCTGATAGACAAGACGCTGTGTTTTTCCCTGAAGACGGATTCCGATGGAACCCGACATATATCGGAAAATAAACCAAAATAGTGGCGTTTTACTCGAATTTCAATAAACACACTTTAAAAAAAACGAGAGCGTAAGTTAAAGTCGGCCCTGCCCGACTTCGAAATACCCGCTATTCAAGGCAATTAGTGCTTAATAATCTCATGCGGCTCAGATAAGTATGCAACGTTTTTTTACCTCTGCCATTTATTTTCCGATCTTTATGAAAATTTGTGAGATTGTACATATTGGCCACATGCACTACACTGCAAAATCTGAGCTCGATAGCTTACAAATTGTAGGAGATATTCAACATTTTGTATTGCGGGGGCGGGAGGGGGCTTGTCCAAAATTTGAAACAAACTTGATCTGCCTACAGACAATACTAGCTTGCATATAAAATTTGGTTGCTCTAGCTCTTCTTGTCTCTGAGATCTAGGTGTTCATACAGGCGGACGGACGGACGGACAGACGGACATGGCTATATCGACTCGGCTGTTGATGCTGATGAAGAATATATATTCTTTATGATATCGGAGATGCTTTCTTCTGCCTGTTACATACATTTGCACGACTTAAGTATACCCTTTTTGCTCTACGAGTAACGGGTATAAAAACACGACCTGGAGCCGGCTGAAAACCAAAAACCTATTTGGTCAAGATAATCTTTATAGCATTGAGCATTTAGCACATCAAAGCTAGAACGGGCAAGTACATAACGGGAGAAGTCCGATGATTTACCGGATTTCTTATACTTTTCAAATATCTCGACATCCTGATCCTTAGGTTTGTTAGCTCCCTTGAGAACCAAGGGTGACTATCAGTACAACGAGGACGCTCAAGTGGAACACCAACATCAAAAAGAGAATTCAAGGTATCGTAGAAAAGTTGTATGGCTACGTCAATTTCTGTACAAGTGTACAGCTGAGACCAATCAGCATGAAATATTAGGTCGTTAAGCATTTTTTTGGAAGCAGCGGGTTTTAACCGTTAAATCGCTAAGAGAAGAACAAACACGAGAAGGCAAATCAATGGAAAGTTCCAATGTAGGATGAAAAGAGTCATCCGGAAGAACCAATGGGTCAATCCTAGATGCAACATTGCTGGGGGGATCCAGCATGAAAATCAAGTCCACTGATCTGTTTAGCGAGTTGCGAATAGGGTTAACCTGTACCATTGACAAATCCAGAAGTCCATCAATAAAGTCATGAGACTTCGAAGGTAAAAGGGCATTTGATTCATCATTCCGGGACCAATTAATCTCCGGCAAGTTAAAGTCTCCAAGTACAATCAAAATGTCACTGTTTGATAGCAGCGACAAGACCGACTGTATTGCAGAAAGGTGGGAGGAGTAAATAGTGCTATCGGATTGTGGAGGAATATACGAACAGGTAATAAAAACGGAAAAGATAGAAAAAATTATTTTAACACTTATAAATTCGATGTCATGGGGTTTTGTAAAATGTGTTAGTTCAGACGAAAGGCCAGAATCCACAGCAATCAAAACCCCACCGCCAGCACTGGAAATGCGATCGCATCTAGAAGTGCTGTATTTCGTTGGAAAAACTGATGAATCAGAGATATCAGGTTTTAACCACGTCTCAGTCAAAGCAAGAACATGAAAATCAAAAGATATACTATCTACAAAAAGTTTAGCGGGTTTAGACTTGAGATCTCGAACATTTTGGAAAGTTAGCAAAATGGAGGATATTTGTTTTTTGACGCGGCATTAGAAGTGGTAGCGCCAGGTATATTAGAAGATAAGTGAGGCAAATATATAGGAGATCGAATTTCTTTTTCTCAATATACTTCTTTATTATTAGACGAGCCGGCCAGAAATCTTTTGTACAAATTGTTCATAACATTTAACCGGGAATACTCATTTTGAAGGAGGAAATATCCGTTTCATAAGAAGAAGTGAACTTTTCTACTAAAATGTCTGTGGCTTGGGTTTTAACCTGAAAAAAGGCTTTAACATCATCAGATGTGAGATCAGGGGCAAGCCGTGAAAGAAATACATGTTTTTTTGGTAGAGTAACTGTGAGAGGCTTGGGAGCACCAGTTACCCGAGCTACATTGGTAGTGCTTACCAAAATAGAAGGGGCAGGAGGCGCAGGTGGCGCAACATTTTCGAGGACAATAGGTATAGGAACCGAAATAGGAGCGGCAGGTGGCGCAGGTGACGCAATATTTTCACGGACATTAGGTAAAGGAACCTCCTGCACGGACAAGTTGGACACTATAAGCGCATAAGAAATTGCCTGACTAGGAGCTGAGTTGCTACTATTTGAAGCAGCAAACTCATCACTAACCGAAAAATTCCTAACTGGAGCCGGAGAACCAAATGATATCAATCTCTGGATGCTTGGAGATGATGGACTTTGGCCATGATCCGGGACATAAAGCGCAGACTGCATTTGAGGCACAACCAAGCTATTATTTAGTTTTGACTCAGTGGACTCTTGCATCAGTTTCAAACTAGCAAACTGAGAATTCAGATCTAAGAACACGTCATTAAATTGGCGAAACTTAGAATACAGGTTTTTTAAACTATCTCTAGTCTGCCTCATGAACTTTCTCATTTCCATTTCCACTGAAGCGCAAGAATCGCAAGTCCGTTGGACAGCGAAATGGCTTCCTTAACCCTGGCAGTATAACCAGCACATTTAACATGTATATCATGGTCACAAAGCCAGCACATAATAAAACAAGAAAGAAAGTCGGTCAAGCCCGACTATAGCATACTCTGTACCAACGAAATTATACGCTCAGCATAAATTTTGATGCTGCAGTAGTAGCTGAAAGCAGCGCTGCTTCTGAGCTGCTGCAGCGAACAGTCTTTTGATCATAACTCGAAAACCGTTCATCCAATCTTCACCATTCTTTTGTCTAATCGATAAGTTATCCTTATTACTAAATATATCTAGAAGAAACAACCCACCTATCTTTAAAACTGTAGGAGATATGACGTTTCTTCTAAATTGCGGGGGCGGAAGGGGGCGTGGCCAAAATTGAAAATAAACTTGATCTGCCTGCAGACATAAGAAGCATATGTCCCATACATGTCAAACCTCTATCTCTTACCATCTCTGAGATCTGTGCGTTCATACGGACAGACAGACAGACAGACGGAGGGACGGACAGACGGACATGGCTATATCGAATCGGCTGTTGATGCTGATCAGGAATATATATACTTTATGGGGTCGGAGATGCTTTCTTCTGGTACCTTTGCTTTATGTACCTTTGGTACAGAGTATAATAATCATTGGCGGCATCTGACGAAATCTTGCAGTTTTTAAAACAGAAGATTGGGTAACTCATTTTCAGGTAGACACAAATTAAGATCAACACTAATTAAACAAAATTACACAGACCAAATTTACCACTGGGGTCAAACAAACACTAACCGCAACCAATAACAGCAACATCAATTGCAAGCAATTAAATGTGCTTTGCACACACACCGTTAGATCGCGGTTGAGCCGATCGCGACGCGAGAACGATGAGTGGGAGGGAGTTAAGAAAGACCAACACCACAACAACACAAATAAAGAGAACGCTAGCGTTTGACAAAAAGGCAGTCAAATAAAAAAAATCAAAAACAAAACGAAAGAAGAAATCTAAGCGCAGCAAACACAATGCTGATTATGTTTTAACGTTTAAATAGGTTTTTGGTTTTTAGCCGGCTCCAGGTCGTAATTTTTTTATATAGTGTGTTTATTGAAAACCAAGTAAAACGCCACTATTTTGGTTAGTTTAGTTTATAAATTAGTAGCAAGAAAAATTAATGTAATTTGTAATACGAATAACATCGCGACAAGATTGACCCAAACGATAATAATTAGAATTGAATTATGACACCGGCCAAAAATTATTGGAAGCACAAGAGCAAAACAAAACACGTTCGTCTT
>JAWNNM010002921.1:0-24133 GCA_035044965.1 Lordiphosa andalusiaca | reverse complement strand
CGAATGTGCTGCTTCTTGCATATACTTGGTGAAGTATGATTTAGTCAAATTTAACAATCTATCTCAGTAAAATTGATATATGTGCATATTGGCCATATGTCATTTCTTATAAACCGACAAAGATGTATTTGTTTTGAGTATACACTTCAATGCAGCTGACAGAACATTTATATTTGTGCAAATTAAGCTATTTGTTTTTTTGATGTCAGTAGCGTCCACAATAATTTAAACTACTGTGCCAAAATATTGAAGATTTGTGCAACAGGGCTGGTCAAATTGTTCGCATGGGAAAAAATGAACGAAGCATATTGCAGAATGATATTCTGCTGTAAAATCAAAGAAATTGTCCCCAAGAAACCATGTCACAGTGGGCGATTTGGCTAATCTATCGTAAAGAAAAACAAGCTTTCAGCTATTAATATCTGCCCAAATTATATGCGCCGCCGATACCAAAATGCAAGGCTGCAAACCGGTCCGAACCCGAACCCCTGAGATTCGGTTCGTTTGGTCTTTTTTGGGGTTCGCGAACCGGACCATTTTACATTTTTGACTCCTCGAACCTGAACCCGAGCGGGACCACTTTTTCGAAAAATGAGGTTCGGTTCACCAATTAAATTTGCTTAATGAGAGTTTTCAAAATTCGACATAAAAATGACTAAACGTCTGATTGCGAAGTCGAGAAGTTTATGAAAGCTATAAACAAATATCAAATATAAAATCTGTGAATGATGTCATAGATTCCTTTAAAAAATTTTCCAAGATTACATCCATCGACAAATGTTTCAACATTTTGGTAAGGTCATAATAACAAAGGCTTATAAATTATTCCTTTTACTATACTAGCTACTATATACTAGCTGTACCAGCAACTATACTAGCTGTACCAGCAACTCAGGTATCAGTTTAACGAGCAGTTAAGAGCTAGTATAGATGAATAGCTCCTGGAAGATATAGTGCCAATTAACCTAAACTAAGTCGATTCAAAAAGCTGATAATAGAAATAAATTAAGTAACGATCATTATGATTAAGCATGTGGATAGCAGGTATATATGTTTCATTTTAAACGTATTTATGATTCAAAAGTCAAACTATTCTTCTATGTGCAAGCGAACCAAGGTTCGAACCAGAATCTTGGGTTCAGGGGTTCCAAGAACCGGTCCGCGAACCGAACCTTGGATTTTACAATGGGTTCGAACCCCCGGACCGAACCTCATGGATAATTTTAAAGGTTTGCAGCCTTGCCAAAATGTTCAAATCGATAACATCATGTCCGACACGTATTAGTTTATACAAATGTCGAAAACGAAGTGAAGTGGATAAAGTTTCAATGGTCGGCATAAATACCGACGCATTTAACTAAACAAATAGAATGTATGTATACAAAATTTACTCCAGAGGAAGACTTGCAAGCTGGCACAAAACAACCCAGTATCTTTCCAACATACGATGTTTTTCGATCCACCAGGAGGGCGGCTTATTCGGATTCCATTAGAACGGAAGAATGTTGAAAAGAAGTTCCCTTGTAAGAAATGCTGAACCCAACACAATGTATGTTACACATAGGATTCGGGTATTAACTAACAAATGGCAGGCCCGTGCCTCAGATAAGAGTATAGTCGATCAACGAAAGGTGCCAAGGTTGAAATGGCATTATTGATAGACATTTCAATGCAAGCTTCTGGCTTTTTTCATACCAGAATTTCCCTGCCCTAGACGGTACACAAGATATTGATTCATATTATAGCAAGTGTGCCACTTTCGATTGGCCTGATGTCGAAAGAAGCCTTAGAAGCAAGTAATTAAAACTTTGGGAGTTTTCGGCTTAATCATACTCGCTAATATTCGAGGAATAATACGGTCTTGGATCTTACGAAATCCTTATTAGTTTCTTTGGATCCAGCCTTAGTTTAAGCAAAAGTACACTAAATAGCGCCAGCAAAGCATTTTTGTCTGACAGAGAGGCCTAAATTCTCCTTTGCGATTATTCTAAAGAAAGATGAGAATCCGATTCAGACTCGGAGAATTGACTTCAAGAACTTTTTTTAATCAAACAATAAAATCATTAAACAAAAATTCGAAAAAATTGTATTTTCAAAATAAAAAAAATTAATTTAATTAAAAATGTCGTAGTTGTTTCTTTAAAGGATAACGTAATGTTTAAAATTACCAGCTTTGTTCAACTATCGTTATTGTTTTAGTGATTATTTTCGTCATGCTTAATTAGCCAAATCGCCCACTGTGCAGAGGTTTAAAATGAGTTCCTAGGTCACACCTAGAGAGGCCAAAATTCGTATATAGATTTTTATTTCTAAAATCAATGTTGAAAAGTCGAAAAATTCTTTTTAAATATAGCTAAAATCAATTTTTATTTCACATTTATATTTATGTTTTATGTATTTTGCGCAGTGTCCTGATTCGCAATAGATTTGTTGTTTTAAGGCAAGGCAATTGCAATTGTCGTTCTGTCTCCTTGTGCGCAGCTGCGCCATTAAGTTTTGCAATTTTGAACGCGACTGCATGTCGCCGAGTACCGTCAAGTAACTTTCGGAGCGATGGGAGTAAGCGTTCTTGCCCTGCAGATTTATCCCGCATGACACCCGATCAATTCTGTCGGCTGAATCAAATTCTAGTGCGCCCTGCATCAATAAGATCTGACATTTCCAAAACCTGGCAAAGTCCTAAATTGTAAAAATATACCAAAATAATACCACCGAATTGAAGTCATATTAAAATTGTCATCAACTGGCAAAACAATTGGACTGCAAATACAACACCCAAAAATAAAGGAGACATAAACATTTCTTTATTGCTAAAACGCTAAAATGTTCTAAATGAACTATAAAGTCGACTATATTCTACCCATAAAATATCACTCATACGCACGGTGATAACATGGCGCTAAAAATACTTAGAAAGATTCTCGCCAAGCGCCAAGGTGTGGCCAGTCATAAAAAAAACACCAGGCGCAGTAATAATGAAGAAGCATAAAAAACTGCAGAACAAGAAGAACAATGTAAGCCAGACGGTTGCGGAGAGCTGCCCCCGAACTAAAAAAAAAAAACCTCAAGAAATTTGCCTGAAACTCTGCGCGAATGTTGGCCATAAAAATGATTTAATATGCTTTTTATATGAGAAAAGTTTTGCAATTTTTACACATTTAATGTCAGACACTTCACTTGACATTTGATGCCCCAAACGAAAGAAACTTTACTTAAAGTTTACTTTAAGACCTTGTGGGTTAATTATGCAACCTGAGGCGAAAACTTTGGGTAGCTGTAACCATCCCTGAAGTTTCATTCTGTGAAAGTTGGCTAAATTAAATCTAATTGAATTTACAACTTGTCTACCGGTTCCATTTCCAGCACAATGTGATTACAATGGATATGTCCTCACACTTGTGTACGAATAAGTAAATACACTTGGGGAATTATTCATGCCACTTGTTTGACGTGGAAGTAGAAGATAATCAGTGGCTGGTAAAAGTTCGCCTCTTCTTTTATTGAATTTAGAGCAAGAGAGTGGCAAAATGTTACGCTTGTTTATTAGAAAGTTAGCCTGAGGGTCGGGCCGAGTGGTCGGGGGGTGAAATTGAAATTCCATTGGTGCCGCTTAACAAAAGTGTCCCAAAAAGAATAAAAATGGCAAAGTAGGCAGTGCGAAGGGAATGGAAAGCTGCCAATAATGTGTCATACATAAACAATGTAGGAAACCCAGATAAGTGGAGAACGAAATTTACAAGTTTTTTGTGTTTTAATTTGATTTTCTTACAGTTGGCTTTTGTCTATTATGGCTGGTTTATTTAGCCTGCACTGATCAGGACATGGGTGAAGCTCAGAGGAAACTAGAAATTTTAAATCCAATTTCGATTATGCTGATTTTTTTTCCGATTTGCTAAATTCTACGCTATACTCCATCCGTAAATATAGGTATTTTAAGTTTTTTCATTGCAATGATCATAACTTTTAAGATAATCAAATAATTTAAAATGCATATGATATATAATTGTTCAACTTATGGAAAGTGTTTGGAAATGGTGATACTTCCTCTAGATATTTACTTATGCGCTATCAAAGTTAAGATTTGTGAACATAAAAAGCTATTCTTAACATCTTTAGATTTTTAATGTTTCTTTTTTAAGGTTTATAAGTTCTAAAAATATTACCAAAGAAATTAAATGTTTTTTTCTTCATTTTTTTTTTCAAATTCTCTTCAAACGTTGATCACAATTCTTAAGAGAAGGTATACAACAGACTAATCATTTCTAAGCTATAACTATATTCTAAACTTTATCATGTTCTTATATGCCGAAAGGACATAATAGGTGGATCGGAAGATGCTGCCAACATATTTGCCTCACCCTTGATGCTTTGAAAGTGTTCAGCTATCTCTTTTATACCCTAGCAGAGGGTATATTGAAATTTTCCAGATGTTTCTACCGCATAGAAGGAAGCATTTCCGACCACATAAAGTATTAATGTATATTCTTGATCAGCTGAGTCGATATAGCCACGTCCGTCTGTTTCTATGCTATCTTCTCCGTCAGTTTTAAAGTTATCGCCACCAAATTTTGCACGAAGTCTTCCGGTACAAATAAGCTGCACATTTATCGGAACCGGCCGGATCGAATGACTTTAACGATTAACATTTAGCTGCCATAGGAACGATCGAGCGAAAAACTAGTTCTAGTGAAAAAAACTTCCATGTTTTTAATGCAATCGTCTTCACACCCCGTATTTACCATTTTTTTATGCTTCTCCATTATACTGCCAAGTTTGGTCGATATCGGCCATCTATATAGTATAGCTGTCATACAAAAGTAGAGTCAGAAAAGTAGTCTTATTAAGAAAAACTTGTTTGTATTCATTGGATATGTCCTTCAAATAAGTTAAAAAACTTGCTTCGGAATAGCCGAAGTTGAATTTACTCTATATTTATACCCTTGCAAAGAGTATTATAATTTTGACCAGAAGTTTGCAACGCATTGAAACATTCATTTCCGACCCCATGAACTATAGTATATATATTCTTGATCAGGGTGACGAGCTGAGTCGATTGAGCTTTGTCCGTCCGTCTGTCTGTCTGTTTCTACGCGAACTAGTCTCTCAGTTTTGAAGCTTTTGAGCTGAAATTTTGCACAAAGTCTTCTTTTTGCTGCACACTACTAATATTTCGGTGCCGACCGGATCGGATGACTATATTCCATAGCTCCCATAGGAATAATCGGTCGGAAAAGTAGTTTTAGTGAGAAAACCTTTTTTATTTTCAACGAAAACGTCTCCAAACATTGTAATCGTAGGTTTACTATTATGTTTTTTTTATAATTCTACCAAGTTTTATTAGAATCGAACAACTATATGGTATAGCTGCCATACAAAAGATAGGTCTGAGAAACAGTTTTAGTTAGAAAAACATTTTGTTTTTAATGGTAGCATCCTGCAATTTTGTATTTTTTTGTTTCATGTGCTTTCACATAATTTTAAAATTTTTTTGCCAAATCGGATGACTATATCGTACCATACGAACGATCGGTCGGAAAATGGGAAAAATGGTATTTTTTAAAAATATTTAATCGAGCATTTGCAAGGGTATAAAAAGTAAGCTTAGCTTTCTCGTTTGTTTAATTTATTTAGTGACTCCTGTTCTTCTTCAGAAAGCTCTCCAATTGGCAAAGATTGGTACTCAATTATATCTTTGCCATGCGCCAATATTCGACGCCTTGTTTTAAGTATATATAAATTATTTGTCTCGCCAACTTTCAGTCATAGACTAATCCAGGGATGATGCTTATTTTTCAATATATCAAATAATCTGTTACCTGACAGGTATCATTTTGTTTAAGGATTATTCTTCCTCTGTTAAGAAGCTTAAGGAATCATCAAAGAGCATATTTTGAAATTATGGAAAAAAACATTAAATTTTAATATAAAAAAATTGATCGTTGCTGGAGAAACACAAAGGAATCATAAATTTTTATAGTTATACACTTTAAAAATTCATTAATCCGCAAAAACAAAAATAATGCCAAATCGTTACCAAGTTATCGCTATAATTATATACATTTAGGCGGATAAAATTTCCAAATAATAGTGTGATTTTTTCTAAACACGGAACATCGGTCAACTTTGAAGGGCTATATCTTTTTAATTAAAAATCTGATATAATTAGGGGTCGTATATTAAAAATCGTTGAACAATTTTGTATAATTTTTGATTTTGCAACCTCGTTTGCTCTACCGGCGCCACTGTACAACGTGACAAGCAAATTAGCATTGGCTCAATAACTTTACAGCGAATTATGGTGAAAGACTTTATGATAGATTTATGCCAAGAAAAAGTCTAAATATACCCAACGAAAAATATCTATGATAAGCGAAAAATATTTACTTGAGAAACTCATTTAATTTAAATGAGGTTGCAAAGAATTGGAATCCAAGAGAAGAATTCTTTTAGATTTGGTTCTGAAAAACTTTCATAAAATTTGTATAAATTTGAAACTTACTCTAAGGGAAGCAAACTCAAGACCATTGGAATTAAACACGGTTGGAATGCCGCCTCAACCAGTTGCGCCATCGCGTAAGCTGGCTGCTAGACGGCAAAAAATACTACTTCTATGAAGTTGCCTGAAAGTATTCATCCATATATTTTTGGCATTTTGCAAAAATACCACCGTTTGTAATTCTCATGTTGAAATTCCCTAAAATGATCATTTCCATGGGGGTAACTAAATTTCGAGTAAACATTTCCGAGTAAACATAATTCTAGTCAATTTAAAGTGATTTCGATTTAATTTAAATAATAAAAAGGGGCATAGTTAAATTCAAGGCTGCAAACCGGTCCGAACCCGAATCGGCTTTTTTGGGGTTCGCGAACCGGACCATGAACCAGGCATCTTACATTTTTGACTCCTCGAACCAGAACCCGAACCGGACCACTTTTCGAAAAATGAGGTTCGGTTCACCAATTAAATATGCTTAATGAGAATTTTGAAAATTCGACAAAACAATGACTCAACGTCTGATTGCGAAGTCGAGAAGCCTATGAAAGCAATAAACAAATATAAAATATAAAATCGGTGAATGATGTTAAAGATTCCTTTAAAAAATTGTCCAAGATTACATCCATCGACAAATGTATCAACATTTTGGTAAGTTCATAATAACAAAGGCTTATAAAATATTCCCTTTACTATACTAGCTGTACCAGCAACTCAGGTATCAGTTTAACGAGCAGTTAAGAGCTAGTATAGATGAACAGCTCCTGGAAGATCTAGTGCCAATTAACCTAAACTAAGTCGATTCTAAAAGCTGATAATTGAAATTAATTAAGTAACGATCATTATGATTAAGCATATGGATAGAAGGAATATATAATATGTATCACTTTCAACGTATTTGTGATTCAAAAGTCCAACTATTCTTCTATGTGCAAGTGAACCAAGGTTCGAACCGAACCTTGGATTTTACAATGGGTTCGAACCCCCGGACCGAACCTCATGGATAATTTTAAAGGTTTGCAGCTTTGGTTAAATTAAATATTATTGTTTTAGGTCAGCAGTTCCTACATGACATTTGGGCAGTCTTTGAAATGGAGACTGCTTTACTTCTTAAATTTGTGCCACTTTCTATGTGGATTAGAAGGGACGGTCCATTTGGTGTCATAAATTATTTGGTATCACAATGGACCTTCCTTTTGTCTAAATGAAGAAACTTACGCGATCCTACCATCTTAATCTTACTTTACGGCCAATTTAAGGACTCAGTCGCCCAATAGCGACCAGATAACAGAAGCAGATGCTAGGCAGTTTTAAAATTTCTTAGATGTTTATAATTTTTGTTGAAACAGACAGAAAATGTATGTTTGGAACCAGTTCAGGTTCAGCTTTTAAATATAAGGAGGTTCGGTTCAAGGTTGGAGCTACGAGTTCTAACCGGCTCGGCTAAAAACCAACTGGCACCTGACAGATATATAAAAACATTTTACTAGATTAATTCAAATGTTTGAAAACAATATAAACCTCTTGCTTTTACTATGTTTAAGAGATTTCAGTTCATATTTTCAGACAGACGGACGGACATGACTATATGAACGCTGCTGTTGATACTGATCAAGCATATATATATTCTATTTAGGGTCGGAGATGCTTCCTTATGGTTGCTACAAAATATTAACCACCGAAATAAGAATACCACAATTTTTTGTGATTTCTGCAGTTATGCAATAAATCCTAAAATTAAAATCAATTGTTTGATTCATCTTTAAAAGTTTATTGCTTTGCTTCTTCTTCCTCAGACATTCGTCCATCCAAACTTCCTGCCAATTCCTTGGCACTTCCCTCCCATTTGGCTACTTGTCGCTCGCTTTGTGCATTATTCCAATTTGATTATCGTGCGGTTACTTATTCTGTTGCTTTCCAGTCTTTTTACATATTTATTATGCATTTCTTTTCTGTCACTTGTCTCACCAAATGTTCGTCGTTGTGGCTGCTGCCGCTGTTTGTTGGTCGTCTGGCGGCTTTGGCACTTTTTCGCAGTTGTATTTGTATTTTGAAATAGTCAGCCTGCCCTCCGGCCCATCCTCGGTGGGTCTGTTTAGTCTCCGGGGTAGATTATCACCGTCATGGAACATGGATCCAGGCTTTCGTTGGCTTTTTAACATTTCAATTCTAATTTAAATTTTATATTGTCAGATGGTTGGCTGGTCGTTTGTTGACTCCTCAACTTTAACACGTTGCGAATTTAATAGAAAATTTCTGATGTGAAAAGTAATGGCAAGTAGCACTTTTCTATCTGCACCTTTGCGACTAATGAGCTAATATTTCGATGTTTTGAACTTATTGGCACAGTTTGCAGCAAGCAAAAAGAAGATGTGTCTGGCTGGTGTCGTCAACTGGCTTTGTTTCATTCTTTTGTTTTATGTTTATGGTCCGACTGTCGCCTGTCACATGTCAAATGTCAAGTGTTTTTTTGTTTTGTTTTGTTTGGCAAAGTCGCAGCTGCTGGAAACTATTTTGCATTCCGATTATTTTGCAGTCAACCAAAAATTACTGCAGCAGTTGCCAAACCCTTGACGTGGACTGCTTATGATAATTCCAGACTCTTTGAGGGTCCTTTTCTGTTTCTGTTTATATTTCTGTACAGATGACTTGATTTACATGGCAAAAGTGCCAAAGGGCATAAAGCAATGTGATGAACTTTTTGACAGCTGTGAAAATTTTTGAAACTTGATTTTATGCTGCAAAAATGTGTTGGAGTCTGTCACTTAATGAGTTGCTAAAGCAGAATGGGATTTTGAGGAACTTCAAATTGGACAAATGGGTTTCTCTAATAATAATATTAAAGCCTACCTTTGTGATTAGCTATGGGAAATTATCACTAAGTAATCAAAATTATTACTGACCAAATTAGACTGGGCAGTCGAGGATTGCTGATAAAGTAAAGATGCGACCCAACTAAATACAAGAGACTAGTTCGCTGAGAAACAGACAGACAGACGGACGGACAAAGCTCAATCGATTCAGCTCGACACCCTGATCAAGAATATATATTGTTTATGGGGCCGGAAATCAATATTTCTATGCGTTGCAAACTTCTGGGCAAAATTATAATACCCTTTGCAAGGGTATAAAAACAGTCTAAGATCGAAAAACCTTTTTGTTTGCAATGGTGGCGGCATCCAGCAATTTTGTGCTTGATTGGTCTACATGCTTTCACCCAATTCCAAAAATTTTTGTCCATATCATATACTCCTATACAAATGATCGAAAATGGGTCGTTGTGGGAAAAATTTCGGACTACATCAATGTAGCTCGTATTACTGATCATGTATGTATATGTGGATTTCACATGTTTATTAAATCGGGATAATTGTAAGGAAGGATAATACTGTTCTACAGTAAAAAGTATCCCGAGCATCTTTAAATAGTTCCTGTCTTTTGACCGTTTTAAAAATTTTGCTGATTGCTGATTTTCTGAAGTGTCCAGAGTAGTAGACAAATCAAGTCATTAGGCTTTTTAGATTGTTTGTCCATAGAAATATACAACGCGTAGTTAAGACAATCCCGTTTCAGATCAATTCAAGCTTAATCGAACTGTTTTTTTCCCACTGCACACAGGTTCCTGTTGTATGGGGAGGGCGGCCAAAAATACTTCTAGTTGAGGTAGAGACTTGAAACTTAACACTAAATTTTTATAAATTTATACTAAAATGATGTACAAACATCAGCCGGATCGGACCACCATATCATATAGCTGTCATATGAACGATCGGTCTGAAATCAAGTGTTTGTATGGAAAACGTTTTTGTTTTACATTGAATTGCAACGCAACCTTATAATTCTTCATTAAATACACCTTTAAATATACAGGGCGAGCTTTATGAAAATCAGAATACTATATCAAATAGCTGTCATAGGAATAATCAGTCTAAAATCGAGTTTTTGTTGAAAAAATCATTTTGTTTTAAACGACAAATGGCAAAAACGTAACATTAATTTAACAACAACAACCAAAAAAGTATTAAAGATTTGTTCATAGTTCATATGTAGACGCTTTAATTAGAAAGTAAAAATATAACAAATATAAAGGAAAAATGCAAAAATGCAAGATTGTTTCAGTAAGTCAATGGCTGATGGTAATAAATAGCTTCGACTTTGGCTTACATGGAAGTTTTCTTTGACCCGTAATGAAAGCATCAGAGCTTTTTAAGAGTTGAGGTTAGGCTGCTTTTTGGTATATAGCAAGAGCCTGGGCACTTGATCGGCATATGAAATTAACATATTATAATCCTAAAAGGTTAATAATCAATGTGCAAAAAAATTTATTGAGTTGTGAGTTGACGGTCAAAACGAAAACTCTAACGAAATACAGCAAAAACAAACACAGAACGTCCACAATAAAGTACTTAACACAATACCGATTTACACAAAACACAACAGGAAGTGTATATACTTTTTGTTGTATAAATAAAGTTAATACCTTTATTTAGAATATTAATCCCTTCCATCGCACAATAACTTTGATTTAAATGCTTTTTTAATTTTTTTATTGAGAGCTTTATTTTCAAGTTGCTCACGCTGCAATGTCAAAATAATATCATGCTCTCTCTTTCGATGCTATTCTTGAAGAGGACAGTTAGAACAAAGCAAAAACAAGAATACAGTGTAATAGCTCGACCAATTATGAAAAAGTGTTGATACATTTAAAGTCAAAATTTTAACTTTGACTTTTTTATTTTTGGCCTATGGGAGGAACCACTGTGCACTGCCGGGATAAAATCATATCTATTAGACCCAACTTTTGGAAAGGTAAGTATAGCATACTTAAAGGGGTCCTCATCAAAGGTTGCCATGCTGTTAGGTGCCTGTAGATGACAGACACGCGAGAACACCTGCAAGGGAAATCATCAAAATTTCCATGTAATTAACTCAGAGTGAACAGGCAGACAGATAAATGGCATTCAATAATCTGGCAGCCTGCCAGTGTGCCTGAAGTTACCCTCAGAATATTTATCAGTTGCCAATGTATTAGCATGTTTTCTGTTTACATAGCAGACACATCCTTTAGATTGGTTTTGCATCACTCATACGCAGTGTTGGCTTTCTGTAAGAAACGTATTTACTTGGCTTTGTTTTAAGTTTATACTGTTTCCTATATAAAATTAATAATTTAATCAGGTGCTTACTATTACATTGTTAAATACATTATAAGATTCAAGCTATACTTGTTTTAATCTCATCATTAAAAGTGACATCACACTTTTACACAACACACGTATTTCTATTGAATCGAAAGGCCTTATGTATGTATTTATGTGTGTAACTAAACGTCGGATCACTTGTTGTAACACTGCCAGTACTTTCCAATTGAAGTGGTAAGTCGTTGGATTTCTAAAAAAGAAATGTAGTCATAAATAATAAGTTAAATTAGAATTTCGTATAGTTGGATAAGAACTACCATTTCTGGCATAGATAGCGAACAATTCTTTGACCGCACAATAGTTTTATAGAACCAAAGACCACTGGAATTTTGGGATAACATCAAAATTCTCATTAAAAGTACCGTTTAAAGTTACTTTAATGTTGAATACCTGCACAAATGCTCTAACCAAGCTAGCTTCATCACACCCAACCAGAAACTGCATACAAAAACCACTTAATTCCTCCCAAAAGAGACCTCTGCATTGTGTGTAAGAGTCAGCCAAGGAGGCGGTATTGCAAACCGGCTGCAGGCAAAAATGACAACGCACATAAGCAAAAAGGACACACAGTTTGCCCCATAATCCTGGTTAGAAGTTGCACTTAATGTATACCGTTCTTCCTGGTCACGCACAGACTCATTGGCCATTCATAAATCGCTTAACAAACTTGCAATCTTAATCAGATTTGGGCCACAATTCTGATGGCAATTTGTGTGGGCGCCTGCTTCATAAATAGCAATTTGCCAAGAGAAGAGAGCTAATGCGGGCACTTGATGCATTTGGTGTGTGTGTGGAGAATGTTGCCATTGATATGCGATTCATGGCTAACTAATTTAATTAGAATTGCTTTCATCAGTCGCATGTTTAGTTAGTTAATTAAATTTGATTTTGGACTGCCAAATGCCACTTTGGTGTAGTTAAATAATGCAAAAGGTTTAGTTTCAATTACACTTGAAACGCATTTCCAAGTCCAATTGAGTTTGCTCGTGATTTCAGTTATTTATGAGGGGGAGGGGCGAAGTTTGGTCCAATCGCAGCTGCCAGAGAGTGAAGGAAGAATCTAAAATGTATCTCTTACTGCCAAGTTCTGTTTTTAGATCAATGTCAGTGGGTGTTTTGATTAGAACAATCAATATCCTTTAAAAACAAGAAGCAGTACAACTATAGACGAAAGCTTGCTCAAAATTATTGATAATATTCACTTAAGCCAACTCCCCCAAGTAAGCGCCGAAGCAAAACTCCTTCAAAAATTGACTTTAATTTTCACTGTTTTTTTTTTTTTTTTTGTTGATAAGCTCCTCACACACACGTACACACAGCCGCCAGATGGAATCCAGAACTGAATTCAAGAACAGGGACCTACATACAAAAGAAATTGCCTGACGAGCCTCCAGGCATTGTCTGGGCTGCTATTTAATGGAATTTATCCCCTACCATTTCCATGACTTGCGCCCGTTTTTACAGCACACTCTTTGGCGCTGAGGCGGGGCACGAAAAGAAATGCTGATGCGACAATTATAGTTATTGTCTGGCCTAACCAGGAAGAAGCATCACAGGGGCTGGGGCAGCCTACGTGAGCTCTAGTGCTCCGCACTGTCATTTTATTGCTAATGTAAACATGTTGTTGGCTCCGTCAAATGTCTTTGACGCCAAATTGACACATTCTGGGGGGGATATTTTTAGCTGCCCCCCATCCTTAAATAGTGTGCTAAAATGTGGTACGTGAGTTGGCTTATCTGCCAGAGTACAGACGCAGGCAGGTTGTCAAATTTATCAAAGCAAAAATCAATTTACGCCCAAGGGGAAAGGTGATGATGTATGTATGTGAGCAGGTTGCCTAAGTGGAAGTGCTGACTTAGTGCCTAATGAGGCTGAGACTTGAATAACCCTTTGCTCGGACTGCAATAAGCCGTTTATTTGCTCTGCTAAATTTTTGCCACCCCCATTTTATGGGAATCATCATAAGAAAAAAAATTGGATACGTGTTGTAATTTTTAAAACATTTTTCTTGTTCGGCTTGTTGACATTTGACTTCCTTTAAGTTGGCGGTGGTGGGGGGGGGGACAAGGGTTTCGTCTTTTCGGTTGCGGAATTTGGGTCAAGCGGTCAAGTGTTTTATGTTGGCCAAACATTTCGAGGGTTTTTATGATGTTTTGCAGTGGCGGTGGGGTTGGAGGGACACAGCTGCTGGGGAAAAGGGACGAGAAAATGGTGTGTGTCAATAGAAGAGTTTTTAAGAAAGTGTAGTTTAAGCACACAGTAAAAGCGAGCGGAAACACAAATAATATAATCTTAGCCAAAAAAGAATGAACTTCAATCACGTTCTTTGAGACCCAGGTATTTTGATCACAAAGCACATCTAAAACGGAAAACAAATTGTAAAATGACAAACTAAACCTTGCAGTTTCGACAACAATGCGCTTTTTGAAGCTATCCAGTAACGTCCAGTAAGCTATTTCAACTACTTGAACCTTGAACCCTTTCGACGCCAGCTTTTTTCTTGTAGAATGAACATTTCTATTTTAATTTTAATCTTTTTGTATTTATTAAAGAATTATTTTAACAAAATTTTGCGAGCAACTTAGAGGCATAGTCGAACATAAAACAAGTAAGGGCGCTGCAGTCGAGTTTCCCGACCACAAAATACCCTGTTCATTTGTTTTTGAATTTTTGTAGATGAATGTAACAAAATTATCATTCCAAATGTAGGCAACACTTTTTTCTAGTCCTGACCAACAACTGGGGGCGGGTGCTCTTATCAGCTCAACTGTTTCGGTTATAACTCCGGTGTTTTTTGTCCGATCTGATTGTACTTTTTAGAATAGATAGATATTAGGCCTAGCTTGATGTATACTAAACCAAGAGGCTCTAACTTGTGGATCTGACGGTTTTTTAGGTCTAGGATGTCTATAGGAGGTCTTGGTTTTTTGGGATTAAAATGGGGACTGGGTGGAATTTTCCAAATCTGAAACAAACTTGATCTGCGTACAGCATAAGTCGATCTTTATGCAAAAATTTGTGGCTCTTAAAGTCTCTGAGATCGACGCGTTCATACAGACAGATAGACGGACGGACGGACAGACGGACGTGGCTATATCGACTCGGCTGTTTATGCTGATCAAGAATATATATACTTTATGGGGTTGGAAAAGTGTTTCTTCTCCCTGTTACATTCATTCGCACAACTTCATGATCCCCCTTTTCCCATTTTCAATGGGATAAGTGCATACCGCACTTAAATATTTCCAAATATAATCTTTTTCCCACAACGACCTATTTTTGGACCGATCTTTATGGGAGCTATATGATATAGTCAATCGATTTGGATAAAAATTTGTAGAATTAGGTGAAAGCATGTGAAACAAATACAAACTTTTGGGATGCTACCACTAATAAAAAAAAAGTTTTTCTAACTATGACTGTTTTTTAGACCTATCTTTTGTATGACAGCCATACCATATAAATGTCCCATTTTCATCAGACTTGGCAGCATTATATAAAAGGGTAGAAAACCAATGAATACAAAGATTGGACACGTTTTCATTGAATGAAAAATGAAAATAAAAAAGTTTTTCTCACTAAAACTAGCTTTCCGACGGACTGTTGCTATGGGAGCCAAAAGATATAGGCATCCGATTCGGTCGGTTCCGTGCAGCAGAAAGAAGACTGTGCAAAATTTCAGATCGATAGTTTCCAAGCTGAGAGACAAGTTCGCGTAGAAACAGACAGGCAGATCAAAACCATATTATACATATATAGTTTATGGGGTCGGAATTGAATATTTCTAAGCGTTGCAAACTTCTCGGCAAAATTATAATACTCTTGAAAGGGCATAAAGATATCCATTGTATGATTTCCTGTATCCATTTGGACTGGATATGTATTAATACTTATAGACGTCAAATGGAGCTAGAAATCATCAAAAACTGGGTTTTCTCTTTTAGGTCAACAGCTAGCCGTTCCGGTAAAAAGTTTTGAGTTTATTACACTGCCAAGTATGAGCTAGATATCTTAAAATTTGTAGGAATTATATAACTTTTTTTGAAATTCGAAACCAACTTGATCTGCATGCAGACAATACTAGTCTACATTTAAAATTTGGCGGCTCTAGATTTTTTAGTCTATGAGATCTAGGAATTTATACAGACAGATGGTCAGACGTACAGACGGGCATGGCTATATCGTCTTTGGGGTTGAAGATGCTTCCTTCTGCCAGTTACATACGACTTTAGTATACCCATTTTACTCTACGAGCTCATGCAGTGAAATTTTCATAAAGATCGGATAATAAATGGCAGAGCTAAACAGGTTTTAAAAAAACGGTGCCTACTTTTCTAAGCCGCATGCGCTGTTTGCTTACAATATGTTGAAATAGTCAAAATACGGTTAGGGCCCTGTTAATTTACATAAGGAAAGGTTATTAAACACTAATTCCCCTGCTTGACGGGTATATCGAAGTCGGGCAGGGCTGACTTTAACTTGCGCTATCGTTTTTGCCTCTATGAGCATTAAGTTGTCTTTAGCAAACTCTCATATCATAATCATCCTCTCACTCAAGCAATTGAAGGTTCGCTGGCCTAGCTCAACTTGCTCAATTATCAGGCATTATTAAGCAAAATTAATTTTAACATATCCTTCGACACAACTACAAAGCCTTCAGCCATATATTAATCAACAAAATCAAAACATCGGTGTACACTAGGTCGAATATTTTATATATAGAAAAAGGTAAGGTATTAAACGCTGCTTCTACAATGCGTTTTGATGTAAAAAAGTCATTAGAACAAACTGAAATAGAACTAAAATAGTGACTGCGCAATGGATTTAAGCTATATTACTCATACGTACTGTTGCCATTGCTTATAATTTTAAAATAAAAGTAGTTGGCGTTCACTTGGTTTGAAGTCACAAATATCTGAGCCGCATGCACAAAAAAAAGGCTAAAAGGTAGCATGACCGTTGGAAAAAATACTTTTAATTGTATAATATTAATATATATTAAGTAATATATCCATAATATAATATATAATACAAAGCCGCAATCCTTTAAAATTATCCATGAGGTTCGGTCCGTGGGTTCGAACCCACTATAAAATACAAGCGTCGGTTCGAGGACCGGTTCTTAGAACCCCTGAACCCAAGGTTCTGGTTCGAACATTTGTTCGACTTTAATGACTTTCGATTATTAATACGTTGAAATGAAACATTCTATTCATATGCTTAATCATATTGATCATTACTTAAGTTATTTCAATTATCAGCTTTTAGAAACGGCTAAGTTTAAGTTAATTAGCATTAAATCTTCCAGGAGCTGTTCATCTATACCAGCTCTTAAATCACAAAGAACAAACTTAAGTATTGAAAATGCTCGTTGAAATGATACTTGAGTTGCTTGTACAGCTAGTATAGTAAAAACAATATTTTTAAGTCTTCGTTATTACGACCTTTCCAAAATTTTAAAACGATTGTCGATGGATAATATCTTGGACAATTTTCAATAGAATCTATAACATCATTCACAGATTTTATCCTTGATATTTGTTTATTGCTTTTATAAACTTCTCGTCTTCGCAATCAGACGTTGAGTCAATTGTTGTCGAATTTTGAAAACTCTCATTAGGCATATTAAATTGGTGAACCGAATTTTATTTTTCGGAAAAGTGGTCCGGATCGTGTTCAGGTTCGAGGAGTCAAAAATGTAAGGCGCTTGGTTCATGGTCCGGTTCGCGAACCCCAAAAAAGCTGAACCGAATCGATTCTCAGGGGTTCGGTTTCGGATCAGTTTGCAGCCTTGATTTAATATAATATATAATATTATATAAAATAATGTTATATTTAATATCATATATAATATAATAAATATTAAGTTATATATTTTTGCGTAATATACTGCACAATTTCAACTCTTCTGCGCTGGTGATTTCCTGGAAAACCCAGGTTTTTCCATACTCTAAGAGGCTACCAGGATACCTTTTAAGTGAGGCGTCAGACGAACTGAACTTGAACTGAAGTACTGTGCATTACGGATGTTGCCGTTGTTTATCCGGTGCTGCTTATGGATAGACCATCGTCGATCTGGTCATTCCTTTTAAAATGATACGGAGAATGTGTTGACGGAATTTCGATGAGGCAAGCGTGTCGTATACGTAATATTTTGAAAACTTTGAGGCCAATGCACAGAGCTAAAATCTCAAATACAGCTTTTTGGATTTTTTAATTTATTATGTACACAAGTTAAGAAATCATTTATAGAGTACAAGTACTATTGTGATTGTCAAAAAAAATGGTGCTTTGCCAATGGAAACGATGAAATTAGCCTGAAATGAAAATGATGGAAATGATGCCAGTGGCAAGGGGCTATAAAAAAGTTTAAATATTTTGATTTACATTTAAATTTTGCTATTAATTTGGTAAAAATCTTAAATAATTGGATTTAAATCCAAACAATGAAATGTTGTCTGATTTAAATCGTGTCTTTCTATACTAATCAAATTAAAAATTTAGTACGAAAGAGAAATGCATTAAAAATAAGTAACATTGAATCATAAATGGGTGCATAGCTACATTTATTTCCACCAAGTTCCATAATATAATTCATAAAGATCGGTTAACAAGGTTTTGCGCTATTGGCTAACATAATACTAATTTTACATAAATGTTAATACTCTGTTAATTAATATAATCAAGGCCATTAACCATATTTATTATGTTGACAACGAATTTGGCAAATGTATGATATAAATACAAAAATTCAAGACAAGAACACACAATTATATGATTCTTGTAACCTATCAGCCAGCTGAACCTTAAGCTTTAATCCTTTTATCGTACCTACTGCCACATATCAAAGGCTTGCTTCCAGGTCTGAAATCGATAGATTTTATTTAGCGTCCTTCTTACAACTTTTACTGTAGTTTTAGCCTCCGCCTTGCATCGACAACAAAGACTCTAATTTCCAACATTAATTGGCCAACAAAAATAAAGAAAAAGAATGTAGGAAATTTTATGTTTAAATTTGTAAGCAATTCCACTCACACTCACAGACCACACCGTCCAGACAAAAGGACACCTTACCTCACCCCCGCCTCCCCATTGGACACTGTTCATTTTAAGAGAACATTTTAATCTAATTTAACACACTTTAGATTTATATTTGCTTAAATAGAAGTTATCTGTACGGCACGTGACGAGCATTATAAAAACAACAACAGCAGCAGCAAAGCGGAAGCCTCCCCAACGGAAGCCATTTTTATTATAGTTTATTCTTGGTAGAAATTTGGAACGTGTTTCGGGAATTGACCATTGCAAATTGCATCTTTTCTTTTCGTTTAAAAACGTTTTCTACTTAAATGCAATCAATTGTAGCAATTGTTCTCCCATCACTCTTTGGCCCCCTGCTTCCTCGATAAACGGACAAAAGAACACAAAGGGATGAAAAGCACTAACCTTGTGAAAACGAACGTTCTTTAGCCATAAATGCGTCGCAGCAGAGTAAAAAAGGAGTAGATGGCATTAAGCAGCGACTGCAACATTCTCAGATTCATGGGATAGACACCGCCGACGAGTATCTGGTTTTTGCACAGAAAGGATAGGTAAGGGTCCTGATTTTCGTTTCATATTTCTTACCGCCAAAGGCTTTTGAGAGCGCATTATCAGAAATTTCAAAGTCTTTTGTGTGTCCACATCAAAGTCCATCCAATTGCTTTCATAGGCTGCAATGGAGATGTAGAAGCTCTGGCAATGAGAAAATGAAAATTTAGTACGTGGAGAGGGAATGTGGATGGCTTAACTGGTGGTCATCTACCTGATAAAAAAGCTCATTGGCCACATAATAGAGAACAGCACTGTTGGCGAATATCATGACCATATACGCAATGACAATAACTCTTTGGGCAATCGTTTGTGCCTGCAAGTAAAAGTTTTAAAATATTTAGGATCTTCGTTTTGCCAATTTTCAATATTTAAGCAAGAAATTTGAGCACAATTTAATTGCAAAGCAGGATCAATTGAAGCAAGTTGAAGATTGATTTGAGCTCGTCGTATCAGTTAGATGTTTGGAAATATCCCTTCATTTATATTAAGAAAAGTATAAGTAGGAAAAATCAAATGCAAAAAATTTAAAAAAATGTATAAAATCTTTATCTAAGTCGATAAAATGGTCTATATTTAATTTAAGGTTTAAAGATGATTTCATGTATTTGTTGACCGAGGCTGCGCCTCAAATAATGGTTCAAACGCTGGGTCCAATTTTGGCATACTCTCTCCAACATATCATCCGGTATGTTAGGTCCAAATTTTTCAATAGAATATAGAGACTTGAGAGTAAATAAAGCCCCACTAAAAATAATACAAGCTGTTCACCGAACTCGCCTCTCAATTGGGCCATTGTTTTGTGTGCCTCTTGGCATGTTGCACCGTTTTGTTGAAACCACATGTCAGCCTTCATCAGCTTTTCCATTTTAGGCAAGAAAATATTGCAAATATCTCACGGTAGCGCCCAAGAATAGATCTTGGTAACGTTCGTGCCTTCGTCATCTTTTGAAACGTACGCTCCAATGATGCCACTGGCCTCTGCCAGTGCCCTCTTTCCCAAATACGGCAATTTCGTTTGTTCACAAATCTATTCAACAAGAAATTAGCTTAGTCGCTGAACACAATTTTTCGTTAAAAAAGTGGCTGGAATTTTGATAATAAAACTAAATAATCTGCATGCGTCGTTAGTTTGTAAGACGATTCATTGTTAAATCATTGACCAAACTGCACATGTTTGACAGTAGCAGGTGACACGAAAACAGCTGAGCTGCAAAAAAGAAAGTAGCTAAAAATCAATAAATTTGATCAATAACTTATTTTCGGAAAAAGCCAACTTTTTAACCAAAGAAAATAGCAATTGTTCATAATGTATATTCAGTTAATGAATTCAAAAAAAATTGTGCGTTTTGCCTTATCACGTCAGGCTTAGGAAAAACAAGAATAATCGTGAGTTAAACTAGCTTTGTTCACATAAACCTTTTACAAATGGTAAAAAACTAGAAATTAAAATTTTTAAATTTTTAAAATTTTAGAGTTATTTTACCTAATTTGCACGAAAATTTCTTAAAACTAGGAAATAGCAAAGTAAACATTGTGAAACAAGACAGTTGATATTTCGAAGTTATTTTACCCAAAGTTTTTCTAGCTTATACGACTTTTATAGGAAAATTGTATGAATAAAAAAGATATTAGTTTTTAGTTCATAACTTCATAAACATGGCAAAATATAGCACAATGGTCTATTAAAAATATAGTTTTCTCATTTTTTTCAAACTGGGGATACATTTGAAGCATTTTTTGAACTTCAGAATATTGCATACTTTTTATATTTGAATCAATATAATGATATCTTAGGAATCGGAACAAAATTTGGTTTCGATTTTTTCTGGTCGTTATTCAACTAAGTTTACGTAGAAATTTGGTTTCCATAGGCTTACAAATGTGTCTACTGGACTCTGATATGTGAACAAACCTCGTTCTACTTCAGTTTATGCAAACGGGCTATATATATAAGTTCAGCACCCGAAAAACCATGGGAAACGTTGCTAAGTTCTGCCTTTTTTTTTTTAAAACTTGTGTTTGTATGAATATGTATACATCGAAACTGAAATCAAATCTTCTCATGTAAGAAGATCTATTCTTGAAATCGAAACTTTTCATGCGTTGAAACAAGAAAATCTATTCGCGATATCGAGAATTTTTATACCTACTTCTAAGTAGTTGAGTTCCTAATATAAAGCACAATTAACTTAAAACTAAGAATTTCCATCTCAAAAGTCCGTGCTTGATATCAGTATTTTCAGCTTTCAAAGCCTAATATTGGTGTATTATATTTTTAAGACTTAGGAACAAGCGACTATGAAAAAAAAATGTTAAATAATAACCTGAGCTTAATTTAAGTTGGCTGTCAAAAAAATCATGTGAGAGATCACTGTGAAACTCATCCGAGCATTTTTTTTATCACAGTAGACGAACTGATTGACGTAGAGCACTTGATTTCGTACATTGGGAAACACTATTTTTATTTTCTTCTTTTCCTCTCATAATTTTGTACGAAAATCAAGTAAGGGAGCTGCAGTCGAGTGCCCCGACTACAAAAGAGGGGGACGGGGGGAATTTTCCAAATCTGAAGCAAACTTTATCTGCGTATGGCATACATCTACCTTCATGCAAAAATTTGTGGCTCTATCTCTTATAGTCTCGGAGATCGACGCGTTCATACAGACAGACAGACGGACATGGCTATATCGACTCGGCTGTTCATGCTGATCAAGAATATATATATACTTTATGGGATCGGAAATGTTTCCTTCTCCCTGTTACATACATACATTTGCACAACTTCATGATCCCCCTTTTCCCATTTTCTATACAAATAGAGGAAAGCTTACTTTGGCACAGCCGAAGAGTTAATTTAAAACTAAGAGTTTCCATATCAAAAGTCCATACTAGATTTCAGTACTTTCAGCTTTCAAAGCCTAAATATATTCATCTAACATTTTCATGCAAGAAATGCAAGACTTAGGAACTTAGTCGCTTACTAAGAAAAAATTGATAAATTAACCGAGATAAGGCATATAACAAATGGAAACGATATAGAATGGACTACTTTCACAAAGATTTTCAATCAAAAAGAAGGGTGGTCGTTAAATTGATTAACAGGGCTAAACGGACATTCTATAATTCCAAAATTAACAGTGCAATATCGGTGGGTCAAAAATGGAAGGAGATTAAAAACCTGGGAATTGGCAAGGCAAAGCCACCGCTTTTAAATGAACATTACAAATGCCACATTACACACATTTTTAATACAATCCTTACTACCTCTGAGTTCCCAGATATGTGGAAAGTAGCTAAAATTGTTCCAGTTCCAAAATCAAATAACGAATTTTGACCAATTTCCATCTTGCCTTTTCTCTCTAAAGCTTTCAAATAGATTATATATATTATTTTGGAATTCAATTCACTTTTAAACTTCAAACAGTCGGGATTTAGAAAATTCAGAAGTTGCACCACAGCAATTATAAAAATAGTAGAGGACATACGAAAACACTTAGATAATAGTTACGTTACTTTCCTGACCCTTCTTGACTACAGCAAGGCATTTGACACGGTGACTCACGAAATTCTGTTAACCAAACTGGCTAAGTGTTATAATTTTTCTGGGACCGCAATTAAACTATTGCATTCTTACTTAAGCGGTAGAAGGCAGACTGTCATGGCACAATCAAAGTCGTCTGATCTTATGGCTGTTAAACGTGGTGTGCCACAAGGATCAGTTTTGAGGGCCTCTTTTGTTTACTATATATGTTAATGATCTACCCAGCGTGTTGTGTTCGTGCGAAGTCCACATGTATGCGGACGATGTCCAAATGTATATAAGTCGTCCTCTGAATCAAATCTGTGATTGTATTAATATTTGTAATCGTGACTTGTGTAATGTTAGTGACTGGGCAAAGAAAAATGGGCCAGGGCTTAACCCTGTAAAATCGAAATTTCTAGTGATATGTAAGAACTCCATTAGCACCGAAAATCTGAATAAATTAAAAATAGACAATGTAGATATAGAGTATGTAGACAAGGCTGAAAATTTGGGATTCACATTTAACAAGACTCTTTCATGGAGGGATCATGTCAACAGATCGGTAGGAAAATATATGGACTCCTGCGGCAACTATCGATAACACAGCCATTCTTATCAAGCGAAACCAAAATGCTTGTAGCAAAAGCCTTCGTGACACCAGTCCTGTTTTATGGAATATAAGCATTTGGTAGCTGTGATGCAGCTAGTCTGCATAAATTCATTTAGTCTGCATAAATTCATCATTCAACAATATTGCTAGATATGTCTTTGATCTTAGGAGAACAGACCACGTAACTGCTTTTGCAAATAAAATTTTTGACCTTGAATTAAATTCTTGGATCACCTTTAGATTGTTTTAATACTCCTCCACAAAATAATAAACACAAAAGAACCCCCGTATCTATATGACATCCTCAGTTTTTCAAGCTCGAACAGAACCAATAACATTGATTGCATTCGGTCAAAGCTCTCAAACTCCGAAAAACATTTTTATGTACACGCAGTTCGTAAATGGAATCAATTACCGCATAATCTCAAAAATATCCAAAGCACATCACAATTTTATGAAAAACTAAAGGCACACCTAAAATCAAATTCAACTTAATAATGATTGAATAAAGCACAAACACGAAACGAAAAACAGAACAATCTAAATATACAATAAATAAGATCTTTGTCATTAGTTATTAAGAAAATATTAATTTTAACATGTTTAAAAAAAAGTTTGATAAGCATAGTAAAATTTCTATTGTGACTGGTGCATTAACAATACGTTTTATACTTGTAGCGTTAGTATATTTCCAATGAATAAATACAAATACA